>VRLP01004166.1:0-52801 GCA_009660295.1 Lophius piscatorius
ACTCTAAGCAGAGCTGTTTCTGTGCTGTGGGCGGAGCGGAAACCAGACTGAAAGGTTTCAAAGAGGTTGTTGTATTTGAGGTGGTCCTGGAGGTGGGCAGCAATTATTATTATTATTATTATTATTATTATTATTATGGTTATTAGTCTAATGGTGATTATATGTTTAGTGATGCACATCTCCTAGCGAACGCTTAGCGGCGGTGTTTGGCCAAACCTGCGTTGAAGCTGTAACAGAAGAAGAAGCTGGATTGTGATTGGCTGTTGAAAGGGGAGTTCAGCATGACGTCACGCAGTAGCGGCATCAGTCAGGAAAAAGATGGCGGCGGTGACCAGAGGCTCCTTCACCATATTCAGACGGCTGGTGAGATGAATTAAGTTTATATACTTATTTTTTTTAAATCTGTCATAGTCTGTCATAAAATGTTTCAGCTTTCTGCCTGGTTGTGTCTGCTGATTTAATTGCTGGAACGCGAGTCACGTCATCGGGTTAGCACGTTAGCTTAGCCTGATAGGCGCTTTAAGTTTCACTGCCATGTCAGCTCAGGTGATCGCAGAATTAAAAAAAAGAACAGCTCACAGACGGATCTTAACTGTAGGAACAGATACTTAGTACCATTTACTATTTGAGCCGAAGTTAACTGGTGGGTTAGCATGTATGTTTAGTCAGGATCCTGCTTGTGAAGGAGCTGCTGCAAGACCCAGAGGTTGCTGATAAATGAGAGAACAGCAGACTGATGAACTCTCTGACCCCTGTGAAGCTGAACACTTTTTCAATGGAACTCAGCGCTGATTTTTCACACAGGTTGTGAAGCACACACACAACACACAGCAACCAGCAAGTAATTTTCTGGCTGAAAAGTATGCTCCTCGTGAAAGTTAGCAACGTGGGAAAACACACACCGACCAGCGACAACATTTCATTTCAGTGGAAATAGTTGATTATCCGGTTACTATGGTTACCTGTAGGGTCTTATATTAGTCAGGGACAGGGAACACTTTTTCCTGAAGCTGATGCTGGAAGCAAGAAGAATTGTCAATCGTGAGGATCTGACTGCCAAGTGGTGATGGCTAGAAAACTGGGTCAGAACATCTACAGAACTCCAGATGAACTTTTTTTTGGGTGTTCCTTGTTAGTACCTACCAAAGTGATCCAAGAAAGGACAAGCGGTGTGGGTGTTCAAGGCTCATTGATGTGAAAGAAGAGAAGGCAAGCAAATGTCTGATCTCACTGAAGAGTTGTTGCAGCACATTAAATCATTACTCAAAATACTTTAAGAAAGCTGTCAGAACTCACTGTGACATTACAGCATGTCACATCACAGTCTGTTGACACAGAGCGATCAGAGTGGTCTAACTTCTGCCCACTGCTTAAAACTCCTACAAAGGACACATCAACATCAGAACAGGACCACATAGCGATGGAAGAAAGTAGTTTGGTCTTATTTTACATCATGTTGGCAGCTGGGTCTGTGTGCATCACATATGATGGGAAGAAGGCAAACTAGGGGAGTCCGTGTGATGCTTTGGGTCAATGTTCGGCTGGGAACTTCGGGTCCATCTATCAATGTGGATGTTACTTTAACAGGTAGTTCCTACTTAAGCATGCTGGAGACCAAGTACCCTCTTTCATGGAAACAGTATTCCCTAATGGCAGCAGGATATTGCTCTGTGACTCACTATAGAAATAATTCAGGAATAGTTTGAGGAACAAGAAAAAAAAAAAAAACAGTTCTATGTGTTGACTTGGCCCCCAGGTTTTCCAGATCTCAGTTCAATCCAGCATCTGTGGGATGTGCTGGACAAACAAGTCTGATCCACAGAGGTCCCACGTCACAATTTCCGGAACTTAAAGGTTCTACTGGTGACGCCTTGGTACCAGATCCCACAGCACACCTTCAGAGGTCTGCTGGAGTCCATGCCTCGATGAGTCAAGGCGGTTTTAGCGGGAAAAGGGAGACCTATCTGGTATTAGGCCAGTTGTTCTAATAATGTGGATTATTTTTTTACACTAAATTTAGTGAAATTTACACTATCATTCGCTGTCACCATGGAAACACTCAGGATTAGATTTATCGGTGGATCTGATGGGATACTGATGGGATTTATTGTGTCTGATCTAGCTGAGTCAGCAGTACCGCCGCCGATGTTTCCGGCCTCAGAACCTGAGAACTGACAGAACCCTGCAGCCGCTCATGTTTAGATGTGCCAGAAACATTCAGACACTCAACAGCAGGACGCTGCACACCGCTGTGGGTAAGTCCAAGCCAGCAGGCGGGGGTGGGAAGTAACTGAGTACAAATACTTTCTTACTTTTTACTCTTATACCTTTAACCTTTTGTCTTTTTCAAAATACTATTTCCTTTTTAAACCTTTTTTTAAAAAACTTTTACAGTAGTAGCTTTTGTACTTTTTTCACAAGTGCCTTTTACTGCTATACATTTTTATTTTTACACTAGTACGTTTATAGTTATTCTTAATTCTTACAATTATACTTTCTACTTTTACATTTTCTAACTTTTAAACTGATAACCTTTTGCTTTTATACCTTTTTCAAAACTTTACATTTTACTTTTGTACTTTTTTAAAATGCTTTACTCTTCCACTTTTTATACTTTCTTTAATACTTCTATTTACTCCAATACTTTTTTCACTTTAATTCTACTGCGTTTCAGTGTTTTCACATTCATACTCTGAATACCTAAGTACGTATTAAAACATGTTTTTGGATACTTCCGCTTTTACGTCAATCTACTTGGGTTAAGAACGTTTGTTTTCTTTTGCCACATCCGGCAACAGGAACATAAAAAAAAAGATTGCTGATCCTAAAAGGATTATTTTGAGGTTTTTCTCAGATGCTCTTGGATGATTATCAGTCAGAACCTAATTAACTTCTTATCTACCCTGGAAGGGAAACCATCACCGTGGCAACCTGTCCATTTAAATCTATCGTTAGCTTTGGGTGGTGTCGTTCTTGCTGTTCTGCTTTTTGTGTTGGAGGTTCAGAGAATCCAGATGAACAGGTTTTATCACACCGTCAAACTCAACTGAAGAGTCAGGGACAAAATGAGCGTACCTGCACGTGTTCTTGATGGTGTGATGATGTCATTGTGTTTTCTCCTGCAGCGAGTCGAGGGCCGCTGGTCCAGTTCAAACTGTCGGACATTGGAGAGGGAATCATGGAGGTGACGGTGAAGGAGTGGTACGTACTGACATCGCAGCTCTGATGTTTTCGCAATGGAAACACCGCCATCTCTCAGTTCCCATGTTTTCATAAAATAATAATTATCACCGAGTGAATTATGGGCTGTCATGAAAGATAAAAATGAGAGGGTTTCCAACGTTTCACCTCGGCGCTTAACCACGCCCACATGATGAGCGAGAGCTCCGCCCAGGACATTCAGATGACTTGAATGAGGGAAGGAGTCTGAGAACTGTCAAGTGGCCGACGTTTCACGGCACGAGTGAAAGAGAATCTGATTGGAGGGTTAAGAGGGAGGTTGGCAGAGATCAGTGACCCTGAATTTTCACCAGTAATCTTCTCGGAACATCAGAACTAGACATTCTGAGAGCGTCCCGACCGTGAGATTACAAACCATCTACACTTTAAGTGCGACCTGCGTCACAGCCAGCAGCATCTACCTCCATGTATTCACCCGTATCACTATCATGTTTCAACCAGGAATTTCTGTTGATTTTTTTTTTTTGTCTATCACACTTTATCCAAACTTCCTGCTTACAGTGGGCGGGATCTCATCTGTGGTTTTGTGCTTTAAATAAGAATTCTGAATGCAAAGAGGAGTGTATTAGACTTATTTTTACGTATTATATATATATAATTTCCAGATTTATGCATAAATGACATTCGTCAAACTAAACTTTAAAAGAAATCTAACGTACCCCCTGCAGGACTCACAGGTACCTCTAGGTGTAGGCATATCTTCATTTATGAAACGTGAGCTCTTTTTACACACCTGACCCTGTGATCATGTGACCCTGTGATCATGTGACCATGGGACCCTGTGATAACGTCTCAGAGAAGGACACCCTTCTCTCAGACGTCTCTTTTTATTGTTTGTTTACACTGAACAAATGTTTTCGTCTCACAGGTACGTGAAGGAGGGAGACAAGGTGTCTCAGTTCGACAGCATCTGCGAGGTTCAAAGTGACAAAGCGTCGGTCACCATCACCAGCCGCTACGACGGAGTCATCAGAAAGCTCTACTACGAGGTGGACGCCACCGCCTTGGTGGGCAAACCGCTGGTGGACATCGAGACGGAGTCCAGCTCAGGTGAGACGGTGACAGGTGTGTGGATGCAGGAGGCGAGCCACGGCTTCTGTGGTTTTGACTCTGACCGTCTTCATCCAGAGGTGATCCAAGAGGAGGACGTGGTGGAGACGCCAGCCCTGGCGCTAGAAGAACACACCCACCAGGAGATCAAAGGTCACAAGACGCAGGCCACGCCCGCAGTCAGGCGCCTCGCCATGGAGAACAACGTAAGTCCGATTCCAGTATGTCCACATCCGTCCACCTTCTCTATCCTCTGCGTCACCTCTTACCGGTTTTGACTCAGATTAAGCTCAGCGAGGTGGTGGGGACGGGGAGAGACGGACGGATCCTGAAGGAGGACATCCTGAACTACCTGGCGAAGCAGACAGGAGCCATTTTACCTCTGACTCCGCCTCCAGCTCCAGTTACTGCCACCATTACCAAGCCTGTGTGCGCTCCAGAACCCATCAAGACTCCGCCCACAATACCCAAACCTGTCTTCACTGGAAAGGACGTCACCGAGCCTCTCAAAGGTCCGACTTTCATCCTTGATACTCGAGGACGACGGGCGCCAGTAAATGAATTCAGTCGGTTTCTAATTGACGAGTCATCGTCAAGACAACGGTTTCTTTTTAATGTAAACAAACTGAGCGGTTGAGAGTAACCGCGCATCTTATAAAGGAACAGTTCAACAAAATGAAAACTCCTTTGTGAAGAAAGTCAGACTGAGTTTCTTAATTTATTAGTGGAGCTCGACGTCAAAACGCCGTCACAGCGTTCTCCTAAACGACTGGCAAAGACCATGTGACCTGGAGCCTCAGAGACGTAGATAGATAGATAGATAGATAGGATTACTTTTGTGTGTGAGAAATATAGAAATACAAAAGATTAACCCCGTCAAAGATTCAAATTGACGAATGTGAACCAGAAAATAAAAGAAAGATGTTTAAAAATATACTAAATAGGAACATTTCTCAGGGAACAGTACAAATATCTAAGTTTTTAGAATATGTAAGAGAAATTTACATGAATACTGAGAAAATACTGACGTATGAATTATGTATTTACGGCAGATGATACAAATGTACAACATCCGAAAACCAAACGCCGGAATGTCTGCATACTAGTCTGAGTGAACGCAAAACGCCTCTGAGCCGCCGCCACCTCTGCCTCAGCGGTGTGGCGTTACATTCAGTTTCTGCTGCTTTACATCCCGTCGTATAACTCTGCGAGGACGGCGGGGTTGAAGGAGGCGGGGTTGAAGGAGGAAGTTAAAACTCCTTTTATGATAAAGCTGAAAATGCTGCAGGATTGTCTTACTTCAGAAATATAACACTCTTCATCCCCGAATTAAAGAGTTATTTATGGAGGTTGTGGTTTCACTGCCCACGAATGCAAGCATGTGTGTTTAAGTCTTATGTTAGGATTATGAATTGAATAAATAAAATGAATAGCTTGAGAGAAGTTTGAGAAGTGCTGAAATAGGAGAACAATGTTTTCTCTTTAATTATAACCAACAATGGAAATACTGAGAAACCTTAAAACCGCTGAGTTCACAGTATCAGAGACTAACGCCCACTCTTACTGCTGCCGGTCTCCTGGTCTTCCTCTCCTCTCCAGGTTTCCACAAAGCGATGATGAAGACGATGACGGCAGCCCTGAAGATTCCTCACTTCGGCTACTGCGATGAAGTGGACCTCACTCGTCTGGTGTCTCTGAGAGCTGAGCTCAAATCCACCACCGAAGGTCACGGCATCAAACTGAGCTACATGCCCTTCTTCATCAAGGTCAGTCTGCGGAACACGCGATGATGTTCATGCCGATGCTGAAAAGGTTCAGTGCCGATGCTGATGCTGCGCTCTCATTGGTTCAGGCTGCCTCCCTCGGACTCCTGCACTTCCCGATCCTCAACTCCTCATTGGACGACGGCTGCCAGAACATCACCTACAAGGTGATGGAAAGCTTTCCTCCGTTCGTGTCGGATTCTTCTTCCTCTTCTTCTCCTTCTTCTTTTCTTCGGTGTGTTAAATGTTCCACTCTTCGTTGTTCTGCAGGCGTCTCATAACATCGGGCTGGCGATGGACACCATTCAGGGTCTGCTGGTTCCCAACGTGAAGAACGTCCAGCTGCTCAGTGTGTTTGAGATCGCGCAGGAGTTGAACCGCCTGCAGACACTTGGAGCCGGGGGGCAGCTGGGAACCGCCGAACTGAGCGGAGGAACCTTCACCCTGTCCAACATCGGATCAGTGAGTCGAGAGCACGACACAACACACCCCGCTAACGTATTTTTTGTAGCACGGTCCTCGCAGCCGTGCCGCGGCTAGAACTGAAGGTCTGGACCGACTCTCACCTCTGTGCTGTTTGTACCCTGAACCAGATCGGAGGGACGTACGCCAAGCCGGTCATTCTTCCTCCCGAGGTGGCCATCGGAGCTCTGGGAAAAATCCAGGTGGGTTCTTAATCTGTGCCGTAGATAAAATATAAATGGACACTTAATACTAAAAAGATTGTGCAGATGAATCTATTAATTAAAAAAATCGTTCTACTTTGGAAGATTAACTTCTTTTCTGCCTTTCATTTCTCCGTCAGATTCTCCCGCGGTTCGACGCCGGCGGTCAGGTGTGCCGCGCTCACATCATGAACGTGAGCTGGTCGGCGGACCACCGCATCATCGATGGAGCCACCATGTGTCGCTTCTCCAACCTGTGGAAGGAGTACCTGGAAAACCCAGCTAAAATGGTGCTGGACCTCAAATAAGCAGAGAGCGGGAGGATGGAATATTTCCCATCAGCCCCAGGGAGATTGGAGATGCCACTCTAAGAGACCGTCACTCCCCCCCCCCCCCCCCCTCCCCCCTCCTGCCTTCACATCCTCTTCCAGATTGATGCCTTCACTTCCTGTCGTTTCCTTACCAGCTTTGAGTGAGACGCAGGAAGCGCGAGGCGATCTGTCTGTCAATCACATTGTTTCCATGACGACCAAGAAAACACACACAGCAAGACGGTGGAGGTATCCAAAGTGAACAGGGAAACAACTCAATCATGTTAACATACCGTATCATTTTTAAAAAGTTGATCACCAATGATTAAGAACGGATTATTGATTCTCCCTGTGAAACCGCAAAAGTGACCTTTGACCTGGTTGATGTTGCACTTTACTGGTAAAATCACGGACGCTCCGCCGTGTGACGCAGTTGGTGTTTAGTTAGACGACAGAACCTGTAGAAACATGAAAATATATTGACGTACTGTAAAAAATGCAGGTACACTATTAGATCAAACCTGTCAGGTAGAATTGACTTTAATTTTAACGCCATCTTGACTCCATTGTGAAAATCCTGTGTGTTTATGTCCAAATGTCTCGTTACAGGTCAGATTTTTAATTATGCTCCACGACTGAAAGGCAGGCGCAAGTTCCTGGAGGGGGCGCGTCGTCCCCGACCTCTGACAAACATAGAGTCCACGCCAAGCGCGACGTGACGATTCACGTGGAAGTACTGGCTTTATTTTACCCGCATGAACGCCAACATGGGTTCATCCAAGTCTCCGGGTGCAACAAAGCTAATCCTTCCGTCATCCGGCATGACTAACCAAACTTAACGAACTGCTACTTTTGATTGGATACGTCGGAAAAACAAACGCGCCTCGTCACAAGATTATCATGCTAAGTGGGCTTTGGTGTCGCAATGTCACATGATGTCGTCGCCCAAGATACGTTGATTTTTGTATCTGGTTTTCCAATTCGGCCGCACAAAAAGACGGCAAAGAAGTTTCTTCGCAAGGTGGAATCACGTACAAATTCAAAGCAAAACATTCAAGATGAAGCTACGTGTGGCGTCTGCTCATCTCAACACTGATGGGCTTTCATGTCACGGCATCATTTTCCCAGATTAAATAAAATAAATAAAATTGATGCCAGCATAACAGAACTCTGAACTTGCGTCGTGATTGTGCCAGTACATACAAAGTTGACGCAAAGCTGCGAATAGAAGCAGTTGAGCAGAGCGCTACATGAATGATGAACATTGAATATCGTTTTATGTTTCGTAGGAAATTACAATTTTGGCGAGAAATTCACAGGACATAAAAGCCAATTGGCGTAGAGATGCTACAGTTAACTCAAAAACTGTTTAATATGTTTAATATACAGCATAACTCAAAAACTGTTTAATATGCAGCTACGTTAGCCGAATCGCAACGCTGCTAGGCTTTTATGTCCCAGCGTGACTTAAATGACTCCCCTGAATTGATAGAGATAAAATTACCCCCGACTTGCAGCATTCGGATATAGGGATGATGCAAATTTAGCATTTTTCAAGTTGCTTGATTAATTGAATCAAAAAAAGTAATACTTCTGTGACATGAAAGCCTATCGGCGTTGAAATTCTACGGACGCCGCACCTATCGATCTTTACGTTGAAAGCCTGAACAGGTTTACTGTCGCTCATGGATGAGGGCGAGAGGAAATGAATGTTCATATTGTTAACTTGATGGTTTGGCGTGAACTCGGATTGTCCTTCGGCGGCGCGTGAGAACAACGGCGAGGAGAACGTTGTGGAACTCCGCATCACGACTGTGTCTTGTCTGGACAGTATTTACGACGCATCGTCTTTAAGGACAGAGTGAAACCTGGTTTATGATATTTTAGATTCGGACTGGTTGATATCAACTGACCCAAGATCAAATCATCACATGGCGAGAACATGGCGCCGATCAAATGCTTCTCCGTGTTTAAAGACTTTGAATTCGGGTTTCAGCGTCCTTGAAGCTGCTTGATGTTTTCCCCCTCCTGGACTGGTGGCTGCTGGGTAAAGAGGAGCACCATGTGTTGGGTGGATGTTACACGACTGTTTGTTTGTCTGTCCCGCGTGTTTGTTTCCTGTTTTTGTGTTTTTAGCAGCAGATGTACAGGATGACATCTGTACTAGATGTAACGGTTTGTTTTTGTTTTTTTTGTATTATTGGGATGGTGTAGAAATAATCGGTCATAAACACAAACTGTCTGAAGTCTTGTGAATAAAGCTGACGTGCACAAACTTTAAATGACTGTTTGAATGATTCTCAGCCGGAGGCAGAGCAAACGTCAGGTTTTACTCGGGATCAGACGATTGATTTAAAAACTGTACGAACGTGTATTGAAGAAATGCACTAAAGCTTAATTTAAGTTTAAAATGTATAGGAGAATACTGAACTATAAAAAAATACCTTTATTGCAGTTGATACAAATGTGTAACATCTGCAAAACTTACATTTAAAACAAAAAAAAGATTGTAAAATATTTGGATATTTAATGAGGACAGCAGGAATAAAAAAAAAAATTCTTTCAAATATATAACAATTTTTTTTCCCCCCTGAACAATAAATAATTGAATATATCATTATTATCAAACAAACATATAACAATGAAATAATATCAATCCTAATATGGTTGTTATATTTATTGTTTGAGCGAACTGTAATGTGTGGGCTGCTGTGAATTAAACCTTTTAACGGATACTGAAATAATAAAAAGATCCAATTTTAAGCAAATATAAATACTTGAACATAAATTCCAGTTTCTATGACGACCAGATGACATTGAAGACTAACTGGAAAATGAGCTTCAATGAATGAATGAAAATGAATGAATGATTGAATTAATTAATGTCCAGAACAAGCTGAGGCAGAGACTCTCCTCCTCTCTCTATTTAGTCTAATGAACTTGAGGTAGATTATGTAAATAACTTGACTTATAGAATTTTATTTGTAACACACCTGCATGTGAAGCGCTCTCTCTCTCTCTCTCTCTCTCTCTCTCTCTCTCTCTCTCTCTCTCTCTCTCTCTCTGTGGCAGAAGAACAATTTCCACCAATGTCGCAACAAGCTCCTCCCCCACCTCATCAACGTTCTACTGACGTGAGGAGAATCTCACGTCGACATCTCTTGGCTGGTTGAATATTTTCATCTCACACAAATGTTGCAAATAAATCAAAATCCGCGTTTCACTCTTTCCGACATCCACTCATCGCTTTTCACCGATTCTGTATAAATGAACGCCTCAATGATTAAATCTGAATTCAAATCTTTTCATGTCACAATTTCATACAGAAACATTGCGAAGTTGAAGGTTCTCACGAAGTTCTGACAAGAATAGACGGGACGGGTGTAAAGTGAGTTTTTTGGGGGGTTTTTCCCATAAAATCCCAAAAGTTATGGAATCGTCTTTGCCTCTCCATATGCCACCACTGATGCCTTGTTTTAACGTTACCACTCAAAAACTGTTTCATGGATCGTTTTCAAACTTTACATCCACATAGCGCTTAGTGGGAGGAAGAACTGGGTTGATTTTGGGAAAGATCAGTTGCATATATCCAACACTAGGGGGAGCTTTATGTCCAAAAGGTTTCGGCCATGATTTCTGAACCGACAACGATCTTTCTTGTATACGTTGTGTTTTACTCGTATAGTTCATATTTTACTCACTACGGGAGCTCTTTACTAAAAAAAACACAGTTTTTAGGACATAACTTCCTAACCGTTGGTCCAATTAAGTCCAAATTTGATGCGTATGAATCTACTCAAGGAGATCCTGCTTCCATGTATCATATTTTATTCAAATAGTTCATATTTTAGTCCCCAGGGGGAGCCTTTTTTTTAAATTAAAAACACTGTTTTTCGGACATTACTTTCTACCGTTGGTCGATTTGTCCAAATCTGGTTCATATGAATCGACTCGAGAAGATTCATCTTATATAATATTTTATAGTTTCATAGTTTCTTTTCGCGCACACCTGTGAAATATCTCCTGAACTTCATAAGTACTTGTACCTCTACTTGAGTAAAGAATGTGGGTACTTTTACTACGTCTGATTATCTCGGTCGTCTCAGAACTCCATCTCCCATCAGGCCTCAGTCCATCTGCTGCTCCTGTGCACCGAACATAACTGACATATCTGATGGTCTATAAATAGTCATGTGACTGTGCATTGTGTCGGTGGTGTCATGTGACCGGGGCAGGGCTAAAATTATCCGGTAGGTCTGGGGTCAGGTTTGCGTGGAGAACCGTTGCGGCGCTGCCACAAGGTAAGAACCAATACTATCCTGTTTACAGTACTACTGTGTACTACAACTTTACTGTGGTACCACAGTCTGTGGTTCTGGTGACTGCCTTCAGATAGTGGGTCATCTCTAATCTTGAACCTCTTTGAAGAACCAGAGAGAAAACTGACTCAAGTACAAGTAAAAATATTTGACCGTACTGTGAGTACTGCGTCTCATGACATGTCGGCCATTTTTGTCATTTTGCTCCATTGTTGGGGCCAGTGTTCTCTGGGTTCCATCCCAAGGCTGGATAAATGGGACGGGTCGGGTCGCATCAGGAGGGCCACCCCACGTAGAACCCTCCAGTTCAACAATGTGTCTGCAGCCAAAATAGGAAGAAGTTAATCCAGTCTGCTCTGCACCTCTGCTCGTCCGTCACCGTCTGGTTTGGATCTGCTACCAAACCGTACAGAACCACAATTGGACCGTCAGGACCGCAGAGACTATCATCTGTGCCAAACTGCCGATAGTTTGACCACTTCTCCCCTCTGACGGGCGAGACAGAACGCTGCCCTCCAAAACATCCAAACACCAGGACGGTTAAATATATGTACCAACCAGAACCTACCCAACACAACCACAGAAGTTCTACAGCACCTCTTCTCTGGGATCAGTAAATGGACCAGCATTGAATCACCAAATGAGCACTTTCTCCGGTTCACCAGCAGCCCTTCCTCAGTCCACTTTGGTAGGTTCTAACAACTGCAGATCAGAAACATCCAACAAGAGTTCTAGAGATGTTCTGACCCAGTCTTCTAGCCATCACAACATGTTTTTTTTGTCAAATTCACTCTGAATCCTCACGCTTGTCCATTTTTCTTGCTTCAGACATAAACTGAAAGAGAAAATGTTCAGATCCTGAATAATACTCAATCGGATCAGCTCTGGATCTCTTTCTCCAGCGGAACCGGCGTACAAGAAAAAGGACATCTGCTCATTAAAAAACATAGACACATAAATAATTCACAGACGTCTAAATTTTATCATAATTTGACGAAGTAAAAAAAAAAGTATGCATAAATGATGACCTTCTAAAAAAGTTCTACTGAAATAAGAGATGTGACCAGGATCAAAAAGTCCTGTGACCTGACATCGTGGGCGATGAGTTTAAACTCTACCAGAGAGTTGAAGTAACCCTTCTAGTTTTGTGCGGCGCTGATCCGTTCTCTCTGCCAAAGCGGACCATCCCACCTTTTGATACAGGGGAGGAATGTATCACCGGTGAAAACATCACACCCCCTGACAGATGCCTTTGTAACGAGGATTATATTGTGATGGCAGAACAACTGGGTCAGAACATCTCCAGAGCTGCAGGTCTTGTTGGGGAGTTCCTGGTCTGAAGTGGTTAGAACCTACCCAAGTGGACTAAGGATGGACAACCAGGGTCGCGGGCTTCGCGGGAATCGGTGACGTCCGATTCCACAAACTGTGGGAAAAGTTACTCCTGGTTCTGATAGAAAGGCGTCAGAACTCACATATTTTGCATATTTCATGAAAAGGTCTTGTGGTGTCAGACCGACCTGAGAGCCAATAAGAAAACAAACCAAAGCAAAGTAGCAAATTATTTTAAAAAAAAAGAGACGCTCTCAATCCCTCCATTACGGACGAACTGAAGAAGAGTGGGAGAAAGATCTTGAATTTTATCTTTAATCTTTAATTTTGTGTTTAACTCAAGTTGTTTTATGCTGTATTTAACTTTAATATCCAACAATGTTTAGTCTGAGATACACACAGAAATAGAAGAAACCTGGCGGGAGTTCAGAAATTCCAAGAGTTACACACTTAATATTCTTTTTATCGATAAATTAGACGTTTATTGTTTATTTCCTTCCATTATACTTGTTGTTCTGGTGCCATAACTTAAATGAATAATAATTAGATAGATAAATAAGCCATTTGTTGATATGTTCCTTTTTTTTTTAACCAATTATATTCTCTCCTTAAAATGTGGATAGTTTTTCTCTTTTAATATACAAAATAATGATTTGATGATTATTTACCAGACTTGAAACAAACATCCACATAAAAACCAAAATTCACTTGTTTATAACATTTTTATAAACTTTTTCATGCGCTCACATTCCTCATTCAAATAAATTAATAAGACCACTATTTTTCATTCAATTTAAAATTTAGAGAAATTTCAAGAACTTATAATCACATTTTATTTATTTTTTAAATTATCTGCTGGATTTAATCACCTTCTTTCAATTTTCTATCAATTTGCTGAAATTTCATTGTTGAAAATCTTAATTCCTTTCATCTATTTTGTTTAAATTTATATTTTCATATACTTTAATGATGAATGTTGCAGGATGGTTGGAGGGAGGACAAGGCTGCAGGAAGGGGGTCAGAGGTCATCAAACCTCTCCGCCTGTGTGCTGTGACTCAGCAGCGAGCAGAAGGAGGTCGCTATGGTGGGCGTGGCGGCCTGTGGCTCGGTGAGCTCCATCAAAGCTCTGTGGGAGACGAGGATCAGGAAGATCCAGGATCAGGAGGAGGAGCAGAAGAAGAGACCGACGAGGGGCGGAGCCACAGGCAGGTCAGACTCCACCCCTTCAGCTTCAGCTTAATTTGAATTATGACGCTATCACTGGGTGCCTTTCTCATTTTAAAGTTTTAGGAATTCAGCTGGAGATTTTCTTTGAAGTGGATTTCAGTCTGTGTCATCAGCACAGATCTGGAGTCAGATAATCAGATTTGATGATCCTAGCTTAGTTTAGCATGAATAATCAAAAAAGCTAGCCGGACTCTGAAGGGTAAATTAGTTTGTGATTTTGAATGGAGTTATAAACCAAGTAGTCATAACATTATAACCAGCGCCAAGTGTCAGCTGGAGACCGGATCATGGACGCTCATTGATGTATGTCCCACAGAGGAGTTGCTGTAGCACACGTTGACATCGCACAGCGCTACCTATGGGGCTGCACAACCGCAAACCGATCAGCGTGACCTATGACCCCTGTCCACTACTGAAAACCTACAACAATGGACGCGTCAACATCGAAACTGGATCTCAGGTCTGGTCTGATGGATCAGGTTTTCTTTTACACCACGTGGACCGCTGGGTGCGTCGCTTAACTGCTGAAGAGACGGCACCAGGATGCATTATGGGAAGAAAGTCATAGATGCAAAGCGATGCTTTGGACCATGTTCAGCTGGGAAACCTTGGGTCCCACCTTTCATGTGGTTGTTGCTTTGACACGTAGAACTGACCTCAACACTGTTGCAGACCAAGAAGATTCTAGTCTACACAAACAAACCCGGAGCTCTTGAGGAGACCAAAACCACATTTATCTGATAACCTATTCTTCATGCTAAGCTAAGCTAAGCTAAGATGAGCTAATCACATCCTGACAGCAGATAGGTACTGAACCTGGAATATACAAGGATTTTCCAAAAATGTAGATCTGATCAGTCTCTTTTGAAATAAGCGTCTAACTGGGTCAGGTGTCAGAACGAGTCTTTGGTGGTCCACTGCCTCTGACCGAGTCCTGGTCTTCATGTTTAGACTCAGTGTTGGCGTTTGGGAGGACCGGGCGGTTCTGGCTCGGCTGAAGCAGAAGCTGCACACTGAAGACGGACGCCTCATCCTGCGAATTGAACAGGAGGAGTGGAAGGTAAGATCCGCCACAGAGGAGGAGGTCCGGATCGTATTGGTGGGTTTACCCGATCCGGACCTCAGGATTACTGATATCTGTTGTCGCGTTTTTATTTTTCTGACCACCCTTACTCCACTCTGCTAGTTGTTGCCAGGCTGTTTGATCCAGTTTAGTCAGGTCCAGGAGTGGCAAATTCACAGGACTGGACTCCAGAAGATCCCTCACTTCATCTCCAACTTCCAGAACCTTTTAGTCCTCGATCTGTCCCGCAACGGACTTATTGATATCCCCAAACAGATTGGTGAGTACACCTTCAGTTAAATATTGTACTCCAGATTCTGAAGCCCGATTTCATGTTCTGTGTTACGATGAGTCCTGATGTCCCGGTTCTGGTGTCAGGGAAGCTGACTCGGCTCAAGGAGCTCCTACTGAGCTACAACAGAGTCCAGTTTGTTCCTGAAGAGCTGACTTGCTGTGAGAGTCTGGAGAGACTGGAGCTGGCCATGAACCGAGACCTAAACCAACTGCCAGACCAGGTACTGACCTCGTCCTCAGGTATCTTCCACACCGGGTTTAAAGATCTAGCTAAACCAGATTCCAAGGAAGAGTGTAAACCAGTTTGAGGTAGGACCCCATGCCACTGGAAATTTAATCCCTTAATCCCATTAGATGTTTTTAAAAAGTGAGATGTGGACCAATTTACATACAAACCTAAAACCAGATTCACCTTTGAATAGATACCTGAGTGGCTTCTAAACCAAGTCTGAATACAAACCTGACCCAAATATTTAAAAAAAACAGGTGTCAACAAGAACCTCAGCCGGCTTCTCAGAACATCCGATAAAAAAACGAAACCCAAACCAGTTTCTATATAATGTACAGTAAGTACAGACTTAGACCGGTTTGATGTATGAACCAGTGGAAACAGGTCTGAGCTCCTGAGGGTGAAGACCAGCTTAGGAATGAAACCCAAACCATCTCTCTGAACAGGAAGGTCCATTCTATCCTCTCTAAATAAGTTGAAGAACCTGAATCTACGGTCAGTTCTGATCTGATCTCAGGTTTATTCTTCCCTCGCTGCATTAGCTGAGGAACCTGAAGAAGCTGCATCACCTGGATCTTTCCATGAACGACTTCACCTGCATGCCGGACTGCGTGGTTGGACTGCCGATGCTCGAGTGGCTCGACATGGGAGGAAACAGCCTGCAGTACTTACCTGAAGACATACACAGGTGTGAGTTAATCCTGTTGGCCCCGCCCCCTCATGCCATCAGCCAATGAGCATAGCCTTACATGTGTTTGTCCTCAGGATGGAGAAGCTGCACACTCTGTGGCTCCAGAGGAATGTTCTGGAGAAACTTCCAGAGAACATCAGCAGGATGGCTAGTTTGGACACGTTGGTCCTCAGCGGCAACAGGCTGACAGACATCCCCCCAATGATGGAGGACATGTCCAACCTCAGGTCAGTCTGTCCACTAATATCACATCATTCTGTCCACAATCATGAGCAACATCAGGTCAGTCTGTCAACAAACATGTCCCACTGCAAGGTTAGTTTGTCTTCACGCATATGCAGTTTCAGGTCAGTCTGTCGACAAACATGTCCCACTTAAGGTCAGTCTGTCCTCAAGCATATCCGGTTTCAGGTCAGTCTGCTCACAAACGTGTCCAACCTCAGGTCAGTTTGTCTGTAAACATGTCCAATATCTGGTCAGTTTGTCCAAAAACATGTCCAAACTAAGTCAATCCACAAACATGTCTGGTTTCAGGTCAGTCAGTCCACAAACATGTCCATCACCAGATAAGTCTGTCCACTAACATGACGTCATTCTGTCCATAAACGTGTCCAACATCGGGTCATTTTGTCCACAATATCTCGTAATAAACCTGCCAAGGCTTCTCAAGTTCACCGGACGTTCTCGTGTCTGTTGTGCAGGTTTGTGAATTTCCGGGACAACCCTCTGACTCTGGATGTGGCGCTGCCGTCCAGGGATCTGAAGACCGAGGGCGAGGAAGATGAAGAAGATGACGAAGACGACAGAGAGATGTTTGGACGAGAGTTCATGCAGATGTACATCCAGGAGGCCAGAAAGCGAGCGTACGCTGTGCTCAACGTTCACTGCGTCAACCGTTAGTATCAACGTTAAAACTAGAAGAGTGCGACTTCTACCCTTTAACACTTTGGACCTAACCTAGACTCCAACTTTAACCAACAGAATTAAACTGGACTCTCCATGCTAGAAAGATAAAATACTAATCCAGAAGGACATTTAGGTTGTTCTTCAACCACGCATCCGCCTCTTGTGGAGGAAGTTGATTTTTGCTGACCAGTCCAGACCGTCGTCCTGCTTCAGCCCAAGGTACCAGTAAGACCTCACTACCTCAATGTCCATATCCTGGATGCCAACCGGATGGTGGCGGGGGGAGGAGTCTCCTCCAATACCATGAGTTTAACGGGTTCAGGCGACACCACCTCATAAACTCGTCCACCAGGTTCTTGAATAGCCGAAGCACAATTGTGGTACTGGAATAAACTTCTGCAGGTGGCATGAGTCCAAACTGTAGTTGAGGTCTGTCCTGTCCAAGGTGAACAGGAGTGGGGACAACGCAGTCCCCTTTGGTTCTCCTGTCCTGCTGACCTGCGAGGCGGTCCGTCAGGGATGTAGACATGTGATCCAGATCATTAGGTGGGGGTCAACTTGCATTCTGGTCAGCTTCTCTCGCGGGAGGTGGGGGCATGATCGTACTGAATGAACCGAAGAAGTTGAAGAAGAGAATTCTCTTCAGCACCACTTTCCTGCTAGTGGACCAAGACCCACTTTCTCCTGGTACGCGCACACTGCAGGGGGTTCTGATCACGTCCCATCTGAGGTCTGATGAAATCTTCACGTTTTTGTGTGTATTTGACAAGTAAGCAGGTGTTTTTTTGTAACCGGTCCAGTCCAGCTGAACCAGCTAGTCGGACCAACCGGTCCAACTGGAGCTGGCAGCCATAAAACAGGCTGTAACGTAATTATAACCGCCGACGCAGCACGTCTACGCCTTACGCCCAGAGTGCTGGTTTTTGCTGTGAGCAGACTCAGATTATTATTCTAAATTAATAAAACTTTTTTTCTCTATACCGTTTTTTCCCCTCAGGGGTTAGGATTTTTTCCCCCATATTTTCGAACAAGTTGTTTTTATTCTAGCCGGTATGTAGAGTATTAACATAATTACCATGCAATTACAATAACATAATATTATTATTATTAATAATAGTAATAAGCGAAACAGCTGCCGCCTCCACAAGGAGAAGGTTCTGGGTTTGAATCCAGACCCGGTTCCCTTTGGTCTGGACTTTGCATGTTGTCCCTGTGTTTGCATGGGTTCCCTCTGGGTGCTCCTCCCGCAGTCCATAAACATGTAACATAGTTTGGGTTGGTTAATCTGAGGCATGTGGTGGACTGGCGACCCTCAATTTAGTCCTTTTATATAGTATGTCTTCATTTTCAGTCCTATTATATAGTATGACTTCTCCTTTTATATAGTATGTCTTCAGTTTTAGTCCTATTATATAGTATGTCTTCTCCTTTTATATAGTATGTCTTCTTTTTTAGTCCTATTATATAGGATGTCTTCTCCTTTTATATAGTATGTCTTCAGTTTAAGTCCTATTATATAGTATGTCTTCTCCTTTTATATAGTATGTCTTCAGTTTAAGTCCTATTATATAGTATGTCTTCTCCTTTTATATAGTATGTCTTAAGTTTCAGTCCTATTATATAGTATGTCTTCTCCTTTTATATAGTATGTCTTCAGTTTTAGTCCTATTATATAGTATGTCTTCTCCTTTTATATAGTATGTCTTCTCCTTTTATATAGTATGTCTTCAGTTTAAGTCCTATTATATAGTATGTCTTCTCCTTTTGTATAGTATGTCTTCAGTTTACACCTATTATATAGTATGTTTACGCCAATATCCTAATAATAAGTAAATAAATAAGTAAAAACTCAAAATCTTAACAAGAGTGTTTTTATAATTGTTTAGGGAAAATATCTCATGACACTTGATTTAAGACACAATCAGTGAACAAGCAACATTTAACGGAGATGTAGGGATGTGTTTTTAGGCAGTTGAACATCTTGTTAGGTCAAACAATCTTGAAAATATCTCAAAAGCTTAAATTTTGTTTTTCAAGTTAACTTAAAGAGAAACTTAAAGAGAAAAATAATCAGAAAAAAGGTCAAATATTACTGTTTAATCTTATTTCAAAGTCGCAATGGTCGTTAAATCCACAACAGTGTCATGGCTAAATAGCTGGAAAAGTTATACATTTTATGAGGCTAGGGAGATATGATAAAAAAATAAATAAAAAGGAAAAACGTGCACATATTAGAATAAAAACAAAACAGAGAAAAGTGATAGAATGTGTTTTTGGAGGAAAAACTAAATTTGATGTATTACTGGTTGATAATGAGACACTAAACTTCATAAAATAAGATTTATCGGCTCAATTCAAAATGTCCTCTATCTAAATCTCACATATTATTTTAAGAAATCTTACCCAGCAAATTTTTACTTTCACAGATTTTTTTTTTTTTAAACTTATTACAAGCTAAAACCACCTTATACTAATTACTTTTGAAGCTCAGGCGGGTGGATTTAATGTTATGGCTGATCAGTGTTTAAAGTTAAATATTTAATTTAAATGAACCTATTTGTTTTTAACTCATCTGTGTTTGTTGTGAATGTTTCAGCGCCAGAAGAAGAATCCTCAGAATAAAATTATCTCCGCATTTCTTCAGGGCGTTTTTTTTTTGTTGTGGGCGGAGCTTCAGCTTCAACGTTTAAAACCAGTGGAGAAGAAGCAGCCGGTGCCTTAAAGACTTTCATTCTTTCACATTTATATTTTTTGTCTTCTGGAAGATGAGATCCTGAGAAGATAAAAACTCTGATGGCGTGGAAGCGTATCATCGAATCTTTCCTGGAAACTGACCACGGCTCAAATGACTTTAATACAAACTTAACAGAACTTTTGATCATGTGATGACCTCATAGATTAAATTCCTACAAACTCATGTTGAGTCTATCTGATTCATTGCACCGGTGTCCCCGTCGTCCTTCAGGACGAAGACGAAGGGACGGCGCTCAGTAAGACGTTCTCCAGAGTCACCTGACTGTTTGTGTAACGACTCAGTTTGCCGCCAAACCCTTTGGACTTCAGGTAGTGGATTCTGCCGCCGTCGATCAGGCGCTTACAGAGACGACCCACCCGCTCGCGTTCCTCTGCCGACAGAAACCTGCAGAGAGAAGATCAGGGGGACAGTCAGGGTTTTGTATCATGTGACTCTTCTTGAGGAGGTGTGGCCTGTCACCGATCTTTCAAAACATTTCAATTTTTTTCTATTGGTCTGTTTCAATATCGCCTTCATACAGACGTATGTAAGTATTCCAAAGAAAAAAGGGTCTCGGGGAAAAACTAAAGACCAAGACTTACGGATGATTTCGCAAGGATAAGGGATAGAGGAGAGTTTTCCAACACCAGGAACATTTATGAAGCTTCGACGTAAAGTTTTTAACAGATACAAAAGGAAATAACAGAAAAAAGAAGAAGAAAAAAGGAAGAAAACAAAAGAAGAAAAGACGCAAATAAAACTAAAGAAAGAAATAAAGAATAAAAAAGAAAAAAAAAAGAGAAAAAAAGGGAGAAAAAAGAAGAAAAAAAGAAAAAAAAACTAAAGAATAAAGAGGAAAAAAGAAAAAAACCTAAAGAAAAAAAAGAGAAAAAAAGGGGGAAAAAAGAAGAAAAAAAGAAAAAAAACTAAAGAATAAAGAGGAAAAAAGAAAAAAACTAAAAGAAAAAAAAAAGGAGAAAAATTTAAAAAAATAAGAAACCTCAGATGTATAAATATAGATTTAAATAAGTAATCAACTAATTTCTAAAACGAAAGAACAAATCTGCCGTCGCCAGATGAAACGAGAGGAAAGTTTCCTCTGATGGGGTCAGAGTTCAGACATTTACCCGCTCACAGCATCGGCCTCCTCTGCCGGTTCATGCTGCTCATCATCTTCTCTCTCATTGGTCGGATCCTGGGCTGGCTGGTCCTGGTTGGCCGGTCTGAATCCGCATGTGGCCCAGCTGGACATCCGGCAGAAAGCCGAGAACTCTGCAGCTCCGAGTCCTCGCTGCAGGAAGAACTGCTGACCCACGTAATGACGCCACTCGCAGCGATGGTGGCAGCACAACGCCACCGCCAAGCCCAGTACCGGTACTGGATCAACCCTCATATCAGTAGCAGGACCAATACCCATATCAGGACCAGGGGCTGAACCAGGACCAAGACCTGTATTAGGTCCTGGGGCTGAACCAGGGCAGAGGACTTCATCAGGAACCGATTCTGGCCTGGCTGCTGAATCCGCTGATTCGGGATCGGCCGGTTCGGAGGTTCTGAGGCGTTTCCGAGGCGGTTCTGTCTCCTCTGGGAGTCTCGGCGTTTCCAACAAACAGCGCAGAGCCAAATCTGGACAGAAAGATCTGTTGAGACTGAACTTTCTCAGCACAAGAGTCGTGGACGCTGAAAAAACCCGGCCCGGTGTCATGTGGACTCACCTGTGGCGGCTCCACACAGGTGTTTCCCGACTCCGACCAGCGGGAGCTTCTTCTGTCTGAGCAGAGGAACTTTACCTGAAACATTCAGCGAAGAGTCAGTCGGGAGTTCTTAACGCTTCAAACGGAAACGTCGGCGTCTCTCTGTAACTTTGTCTTACGTAAATCCAGATGTTGAATGTCGACCTGCAGCCTCTCAAACTGAACGCCGGCATCCTGATGTTTCCCGTCCACCTGGATCAGAACAGAACAGAACAGAACCGGTTTATCACCCAAACACGATAAATGTTGTCACGTGAAAGTGCTGTTGACTCCGCCCTTATTGATGGCGACGCATGGAACGAGTTCAAGATTTCTTAATGAAAAACTAGAAACTACGCTGTCGTCCTCGAACGGAAAGGGTTTATCCCCGAAAGTCCCCAGCCCCCTGCGTTGTACGAGAAATCCACCTGATTGAAGTCCCTCAGATTAAATATGAAGTTATTTCCACAGTGTTTTTAGTTCAAAAGCGCCACAAAGTGAGTAAAATTTAAACTATTAGATAAAAATATGAATGAAAGTCACATAGACAAGAACAATCTCACTGAGTCGATTCATCCGCACCAACTTTGGACTGAGTTGGACAAACGGTTGAGAAAATATGGCTGAAACCTCCCGCTAGTGTCCGAAATATACGAACGACCCTTCCCACAATCAACCGCCGGTCTGCAGGATCGTTCATCCGGTACCTTGAAGCGGGTACTGCAGCGCTCAACCAGCAGCAGCTGCAGGTCGTCCTGGTTCTCCAGACGCTCCGGCGTCCTCAGGGCTTCGTGGATCCAGTGGGAGAGTTTACCTCGACCCGCTCCAAACTCCACAAAGCACCGCCGCCTTCCCAGGAGCCCCAGCGCCTCCAGATGACCTAAGATGGAGGACTGGACACACCTGACAGGTGAGAGAGGAAACACACTGGAGAGCGCACCTACCTCAGGGGGAGGGGCTTAAGGCCGTATCGACACGTGAGGCTCGACCAAACTTTCCCGTAAAGAAACTAAATATTTTTCTATCTAATTTAACGCAAGCAAAGTAGTTGTGTTTAAAGATATTGTTGTCTTATCGTCTTAGTCATGAAAAATAAATGTTTGTCGAGGAAGTTCACTCTGTCTCCAGGTGATTTTTTTTTTTTTACCTGCTGCTTCAGGTGTTTGTGGGCGGAGTCACCGTTCTTTGGATTGTTGAGTTCTTCTTGGAGGGCGGGGTGAGACAGAACCCGGTCCTCCACGTCACAGTGCAGTCCTACAACACAACAACATTAAAGGTGAAGCTCCTCCTCCCTGTCCAAGAATCTATGGTGGCCCTCAAGTGTCAACAATGACGTCATCAACTATCCTGTCAAATGATGCAGATCCTTTAGACAGACATATTTAGAAATGGAATGTAGTTATTTTTTTCTGTAACAATATAGGCCAAAGCTCAGATGACTAAAAGTATTTGTTCCTCATTGTCGCAGCATATTTTTGCTAATGCTAAGCTAGCTGCTTAGCATGCTAATGGAAGCAAACGGTTAATAACGTTAATAACCATCACATTTATTTTATTCTGGCTGTTTAGTCTGATGGTGTCGGGCGGAGAATAAGGGCCACATGGCAAAAATTATTGAAAATTAAGATTACAAGATTAAAGTCTTAATCTTAGTTTTATTTTATTGCTTTTTCTTGTCTAATTGAAGATATTTTGAAATGAAATAAAACACTTAGTAACAAACCCCCTAAGACAATAACAAACAAACATCAGAAGGAGATTTGGTTTCAGGCTCTGTTGCATTTTTCTTAGGCTAAATATTAAATATTAGCCTCCAAATGTCAAAATCTGAAAAAAGTCTTGAATTATAAGATCAACATTCACAAAACTCTAAAATTCCTCACTCAGCCAGCGTGAGCGGGCCAATTAGAATTACACAAAATAAACTACATCTTGTTCCATTTTGTTTAAACATGACGACCAGGCACTGCAGCTTCTTCTGTGTTTACATTTTAAGTCACGTCTAAAGCCCCTCCCCCTTTTCTTCTTCGCTTATTATCCCCTATATCCAGTAAATATTGTTTAATTTCCATGCCCCTCCCCTCACTGATCGATTCCCTCAAATTGATGTAAATTAATTAACTTCTTATGTTCATAAATGTTTTTTAAAGTTAGAAAAACACATGGCAGCGTCAGTGGATGAAGACCCGCCCTTTTTGTAGACGTAAAAGCCTCCTTTTAAGCGTAACATTAAACAAATTCTTCTTATTTTCAGCTGATTATAGACTAAGTGAGACCCCTGAATTTCACAGACTGCACCTTTAAATCAACAATAAGATGTTCTTCCACACAGAGAGAGAGACTCACCTTTGACTGCAGTCTTCAGTTTGTCCAGCAGGGACTCCAGCTGTGCCCGGCTGTGTTCCGACAGACTCACCTGACACACAAACAGCGCTGTAAATACTAATAAAGTTTTAATGGTTCAGCGGGTTCGTCCTCTAGGAGGTCAGAAGTTACCTGCTGCAGCGCCTCGCCTCCATCAGCCGATCCAGAGTTGATGTTCTCCACGTAATAAACCTGCAGGACGGTTCACATCAAACACTTTGTTCAGGCTCGGGAAACAACATCGGTGTAATACTCAAGTGTCTGAGTGTCAGTGAATGCAGCATCTCCTACATTAACTAAATAGATAAAGTTTGTCTCACGGGTTTGGGTTTCTGTCTGGAGTTGCATTTCTTCAGGTGTTTGTCCAGTTTGTCTTCGCTCACGGTGCTGCAACACAAACACAAATCAACGATCGCCATCTCACAGTTCCACATCCGGATTAATAACCTGATCCATTACTCACTGTTTGGGGTCAAGAGGACACACGATCCTCCTCCGACTGTTCCCTTCCTCCTGGAACAGAAACAGTCCAGGTTCATTAAGTGAAAAAGTCCAGGTTCATACAGTGAAACAGTCCAGGTTCATAGAATGAAACAGCTCAGGTTCTTACAGTGAAACAGTCCAGGTTCATACAGTGAAACATTCCAGGTTCATACAGTGAAACAGTCCAGGTTCATGAAGTGAAACAGTCCAGGTTCATGAAGTGAAACAGTCCAGGTTCATACAGTGAAACAGTCCAGGTTCATACAGTGAAACAGTCCAGGCTCTTACAGTGAAACAGTCCGGATTCATACTTATGTTTGCTATTTCTATTAATCCCCGCCAGTTTTGACAGTTTATGGATTAACCAAGTATTTATTTTATCTTCAGCGAAAACCTATAAAGTCTGAACATGACGTGATTCTATTAAATAAAGACCAAAGTCACTGATTTCAGCTGTTCTCTTACTATCTTGCTGATTATGTCCCTGAACTCACCACGTGTCAGTGAACTCACCATAGTCGCGTGCTCTCCACAGAAGACGTTCCCTTTGCCCACGACCATTTTACAGAAACGTTTCTTTTTCTCCACGAAGAAGCCACATCTGCCTGGCAAGGGCGCCGCCATAGTGGAGGACATGGAGGCGGATGACGCTACGTGAGGCGTTCAAGTGCTTGCTCAACTGTAGGACATGTGAGGGTAAGAGCTGTTCTCGAGGTGAAGTTTCGAATTGCAACCTAATATGGCATTTATTTTTGTATAAGAACTTTATTGTAAATATGTAACAGCAAGAAGTTACAAGAACAAACAAATAAGGTAACTTACAGAATAATATGGATATTATGTAAAAAATATAATTATCAGTAAATATAAGCAGAATGTAATGTTAAATAAAATACCCAGGGAATAAAATAAATAATAATAATAATAATAATACATTTAATTTATAATGCACTTTACATTTGGATCAAATCTCAAAGTGCTACAAAGTAAAAGCAGATAAAAGCATCAATAAAAAATAAAATAATAACTATATAAAAGCCTTACCAAAAACCAACAATGTTAATTAAGGTTATAGATTCTGCTAAAAAGGAAAGTTTTAAGTCCTTTTTAACAAATTAAATTAAATAAAGACGTACAAATCAAATGTATACATTTAAAGAGACGAAAACAAAGATATCAAAGTGTGCGAGGAGAAAATAAAAAACCAAAGACAAAAAAAAGGTCTAAATCTTTTTTCCAATTCTGTTGGGGAAGAATCAATCATTTTCTGTGCTTTTACATCATTTCAAGTTTTTGTGACTTTGAGTACAATTTGAATTCATAAGAAATAAGAAACAACAACAGTTCTGAGGTAGGACTTTAATACTGCTGAATTTGGAGGCCAAGTCAACCATTTCGAGCTTCTGAACCTTTTCTGTCATTGCACAAGATACGCATTTATCATGATCATGAGAGCATGATCCTACCTCTCTGTGGAGGTTTTCCAGGCAAGACCAATTGGAAAGAGACTCGCTGGTAGACCCAGAACTCACTGGAGGAAATTATATATCTCATCTGTCTCATCTGGATGAGCTGAAGAGCATTGCTGGACAGAGGGATTTCTGGATTAACCTTTCATAGCCTGCTGCCAATGTAACCCGACCGCGGATACGCATAAGAAAATAATGGGTGGATGGATCTTGTCAAAGAACCAAAATAGTTGTTTAAGATTAGACATACGGTATGCTGATATATTTTCATATAGCCATTTTTAAAAAGCAACTTTTATCATATAACCAAATAAGAGAGTGAATTAATTATTTGAAACATTCTGAAAAATGAATGTCAAGTTATGATACCGCTTTATCCGGTGGTTATTTCTCCGCTGCAGCACTTGAATGCACCTTTCCTCGCCAATTGGCCACACTCGCTTTAATGCCTCAATTCTTCTCTTTGATTGGCTGCTTTGTGTGTTACTCAGGACATTTTCCCGCCTTTTACCACAAGTAGGCGGGGGGGCTGTGTTTGGGCTCAGACGACGTCATTACTGGACTGTCCAATTTATGATGATGGCGGCAGCAGCAGTAACAGCAGAGTTGGGCGGCGGTCCCGATTCGTGCTTCACTGGTTCCTCCCGGCCTCCAGCGGCGGATTATTCGTTGCTGGTGGTGGTGGGGGCGCTGCGGTCGGCTGGTCTGCTGGAACGGCTGCTCCGACAGATCGACTCGGGTAAGTTTTGGAAGTTAACCGGCAGTAGAAATACAAGAACCGAGCCCTTAGCCAGCTACGGTACGGGGCAGGAAGTTGTTTGGACCCTTCAAAATAAAAGCACTATAAGCAGACTGATCATTGATGCAAACTCTAAACGGTATACAAACTACGCTAATAGAAAGGTTATACGTAATCGCCCCTAATATATTGCATTTGTCTTGTTATAAGTAACATTCCTTGTCAACGTAAATACAAACATTACATGCTAACGTCACATGGAGCTAGCTAACTTAGCTGGCTAATAGTTTCCTCTTTTTCATACTCCGTCTCCCCAATCCAAATACTCATAATATACATTTATAAGTTATGAGTTCGCTACCTTTAAAAGCTTATGTCTTTAAAGGGTGAAATTAATTTGAGAATAAGCCCACCACAGAGGCATACATTTTCCAGGATACGGGTTATTGTCGCACTTTTATAGCAGCTGTTACTAGTTAAATTTAGATGTGATTTCACCACAGGACATCCTGCTCCCACTCAAGGTTCAAATTAGACCACATTTGTCCAGAAGGAGTTGGCCCTTCTTTCAAAAGACTTCTGTATTTCACACTTTAATCGAAAATTTTCCAATATTTTTAAACAGTGCTATGAGGAGTTTATTTTGAAATTCCAATTTAACCGGATACATTTTTTTATTATGGTAGGTGACACAGAATTAAACGTTAATCATTAAGACATTTGGTGTTTATTCCTCCCCTATTTTTGTTTCAGTACGTGTCCCAAAGAATAGATTAGATAGACTGAATAGATAAGACTGTTGCATGACAGTAGACCCGGTTCTGTAGTGGGTAAGAAGCTTCTGGTTATTGTGCTGACTCCTTAATTTGTTGACGTTTTCATTAGATTTTTATCTTTCTTGAGATAGCATCTCGCTACCTCTAGCTTCCCTTAAGTCTTCTGGTTGTCACCTTATACGTTGGGTAAATGTCACGACCCCTTTCCAGCTCTGGCTTCTACAGATGTTCAATTCACCTCTGTTACTACCTGTGTAAATACGTTGACTCCCCTTTGCATTATTACAGATCAGAATACAGGATAAAGGAGTATTAGGCCCAGCTTTAAAAGTAAATACGAGTTTAGCACTTTGAGATTTGATCCAAAAGTGATTTATAAATGAAATGTATTATTATTATTATTATTATTATTATTATTATAAAGGAGGTGGCATGTGGTGCTGGGTGCAATCTAAAAAGAAATGTACGTGATTGATAATCAGAAGATATTATAAAAATGGCCACACGATATATGGTAGAACTAAAAGAGACAAAGCCATTTTTCAATAAATAATGACGTCGTTCTGTTGGTAATGGGTCGGTCTGGTCCATCACCGGATCGTAAAACCACAGTGACTATATTGGTGTCCATCAAACTGTTTTACATAAGACTGAGAAGTAGTCCGAGATGAACGCTGTAAAAGGAAAACAACAAATGGATAGAAAAATACTTTATTGCTCATTGAAAAAGATTTGCTGTTTCCTGGAAGACACAAAACTGCTGAGTCAGATTAAATTCTTAGACGTACATTGAAGAGGAAATCATTAAATAAAGCAGCAGCAGCCGATAAAAGTTTCGACATTAAACCAACCTGTTGATTATTAATTATGAGATTATTAAATTGAGATAGACCGAACCCAGTGTGGCGATCAGTGTGTTAATGCTTATTAAAACAGAGATGAATAAACCTCAGCTCAAAGTAATTAGCTTTTTAAAAAATCAATTCACTGTGACGCAGCACAAGAACAAAACACAAACTCTGTGTCCGACATCATGTGTTACATTTGAGGCCCAGAACTGTCAGAAGATTCTCCAGTCCTTGAGCTGTTTCCTGCCTGTCTTTGTTTCTGATCTTGTTAGTCTGTTTTTCTGGTGTGGAATCCCAGTTTTCGACTGTGTTGGTCCTGTTTTTGTCTGTTTTCCTTACGTCTTTATGAATGTTTTTGCTCAATCTTTATCACGGTATTTGGGTTGTGTTTAAGGTGGTATTCAAAATGTCTTTTTCCTGTTTACGGCCGTTGTTTTGACTCTTTTCAGTCTGTCTTTTTGTCTATTTTCAGGCGGTCTTTGTCTGTTTTCTCTCTGTATTTGTGTCTATTTCTACTGTTTTTGGGTTGTCTTTTTAATTTTTGTCTTTTTTTATTTCTGCTGTTGAGTCTGTATTGAGTCGATTTAATCTCTTCTCTGACTGCTTATTAGTCGGTTCTGTTATTTGCCCGCTGAAACACGCGTAGAGGAAGTATGATTACTAAATATCACCAGCTTCCTGTTTTCTGAGGAGGAAACGGGGAGGTTTAGCTCTCTGTCTGAAAACGTGGATTGAACAACATCATAGTTCAAATGTTCTGATGTACCAAAGAGTCAATTTTCCCAACTTAGTCCAAAAACTTTTTTAAAAAAAAAGACCTTTTTGTCCCAAAAAGCATAAAAGTGTCTTATACAGAAACCTGTTTGAACTATATTTTCCGATTAAAACATAGCATGAATTAGAGACTGTATTTATTCTTTTATATCACGACCTGTGTTGAATCGGTTTTGACTAACTACGGCTTAATAAATGGTTATTCCTCTGGAGTGTCAGTGAACACAACATAATCTCCCCGACAAAGTCAGAGCAGCTTTCTCTCCTAGTCTGTGTCAGATTGATTTCTCGAGTGTGACTGATGAGTTCCATGTCACAGTCCAATTAAAGTGGGACGGTTTGAAACCCCGACACGCTTACAATCCTTCTGTTTCGCTCAATCATGGACAATTAAAAATAGACTGTGAAAATAGCCGCTGGGGCGTCTCTTCTCTCGTTAAATGTCTAACCGGTTGAGTAGCTTGCGTTAAATAAAGCATGTCAGATGTTTTATAACTCATCCAGTGGGAACAATCACCAAATCAAGATGGAAGGAGGTCCGTCTGTAGCCCCCCGGTCAGGACCGTCATTCAGCACTGCTGCATCATGGGACAAGATGATGATGATGGAATGAAATACAGACTGTGTCCCAGTCAGAAAACATAATCAGTGTTCCTGTGGTCGTGTGAAAGTGTGTCCTTGTGTTTGTGTGTTTCAGGTGTGCGGTGTTGGCCCGTAGAACTGGATGTTTCCCTTCTTGATCAGCAGCTCAAACAATTTGTGTCCCGGCACTCGGCCTTCCTGTCAGAACAAGTCCCAGGTGAGAACATGAAAAAAGCTGATTACATCTGGCGTCTCATGGCGTCTCATGGCTTTCGTCCTCCTACGGAGATCGGCGCCAGTCGTATGGTTTTTCCTCACGAACAATTGTTTCTTTTTTAAAGGTTTGATTCTTGTTGGAGGCTGGCATCTGTTAGCTGCTGCATATTCTAGAATTTTGGGTTTATACAGAAGGTTGCTGTCTTGTCAGCGGTCAGCATCTGTCGGAACTCAGCTTCTCACTGAAGCTGCCATCTTGTCGGGAGTTTGTGTCCTCTCGCTCATTCGTCTTCTCGAATTTTGGCACCCGGCAGGTTTTAGTGTCGTCTCATGATGGCCTCCATGGAAGAGGACTCACTGCCTTAAAAAGTAATTGTAATTTTGCTGCTCCTTATTATAGACTAATGAAAACATACAGTAGTTCTGAATGAATTATTTTCCATTTATCCATAGAGATATCCCTAAACTTTACACACTGTCCTTTTTTTAAAAGACATTTTGACTTGGTGGATGTCTTGCTGACGGAAGTCGGTGTCTGTTTTCACTGTGGTAAAATATGAAATGAGTCATCTTTTCTTAATAAGTCTGTTTAATCTACAGGTTTTTTCAACTTCTGTCTAAAAAAACTAAAATTTTACATTTTCAAAATTTACTTTAATATCCAAACCTTCCCAAGTGACTTAATTTCGTCTATACTCTGTACCGTACTCTTAAAACTTTTTCTACCTCTACCCGGTTCTAGGTGTGTTTACAGTCTGTTCAGTTCTGCTCTGAAGGAACTGATCACAACATGACATCATCTCTCTTTGTTACCGAGGCAACATGTTATTTAAAAAAAACAAACTGGAAGTGTTCCTGTGTGAGAGACAAATAATTGGTTGTGTGGCTGAAACACATGAACAAAGTCAGCTGACACTCTGCTGAACAGCCTGCAGACAGACACACACACACACACACACACACACACACACTAAGGTTCGGTAATGAAACGATTGAACCAATCAGTTGATGCTGCTGTTAAGGGGGAGGAAGATAACCCGACAGAGACTGCAGCTGTCGCCATGGTCCCCACCAGACGGGAAGAAAGGGAGGAAGGAAGGACGGACAAGACTTCCATTTGTAGGGTATAAGTTCAACTGCTTTATCTGTTGGAAACAAGTCGGTACTGGGTTACTGGTTAAACCAGCCGAGATCAGATGTACTAGTCCGTTCTTATCTTAGTAGTTTGAAAACGTTAACCCAAAGCACACAGACGGTGCACCGATTGTTGGGTCGGGGATTCGACAGTACTGGGAGCTGCTAGTCACCGGTGATCTGACGAACAGCGTCCGTATGTCCGTGTCACATGACGGTTCATACTAGAGGCTCACCGATTGCAATTTTTTTGGCCGATCACGGACTTTTGGAAAGTCTGACAGGCCGGATTTGTTTTCTTGAAGGTTTTAAAACCATAACCGACATCGTACATACGTACATACGTTCTGCGGGCCCGTGGCTGGCTCCTCGCTATCGCTAGCTTTAGCCGCTCTGCCAACGTTAGCTTCTGGAAACTTGCCATGTTCCTCTGGTTGTTTTAATCTGGAGTGTCGGATGCAGTTAGTGGTGCCGAACGTTTCGGGGGTTGTTCTTCCATAAGTGGAAGAAGATGGGCGCATGTTCAGAAACAAAGAGACTCTTTTGGGTTTCTATTTCCCATGAAAGAAAAGTCACCATGATTAGGAGATTTCTGAGATTTGGTGCACGTCTAGTTGTGTCCATCACTGCTGAAGCAGTTTGACTTAAAAGCTTGAGGAAAAGAAAGAAAGTCTTCCTTCTGTCCAAAACAATGAGACAAGGGTCATCAAACGGTCACGAACCTCCAGCTGTTTCATGAAATAACGTTCGCACAAATGATCAAAGGAAGTGGATCCGGAGATTCGCTCGGTTCAGGTCAGAACCGCCCCTTTGAGATTTCATTCCTCCTCAACAGCGAAACATGAAGAGGGATTCTAACCGTGTCTAAATATGGTTGATGTCCACATGATGGAGCTTCATGCTTCCCTCAGATCATCTTTGGAAGAGTATTTTCTCCCAGGCTGAGGACGGATCTCTGTTGTTTCCCCTGCAGGTCAGCGGACGCTGCAGCACAGCGGAGACGTTCTGGACACGCAGGTCGTGGTGAATCCAGCTCAGGACTTTGTCTGCTCAGAGGTGAGAACTTAATGAGAGGCTTTTTAACTTCATAGATAAATGGGGTCAAAGCTGGTCAAGCCTTTCATCTGTCTCTGGTCTTCAATCTGTGTCGGCCTGAAGACAAATCGTCTGTTGAATCAATTTGGTCGCATTTCTCCGCCTCAGGTTTCTGTGAACCTACTCAAGTTTTGTTTTGTTTCCTGTCTCTGTGGTCAGGTCCGGCGGCTGGTCTGTGACTCATCCCGACACAAACTGTTGATTCTGGCTGGTCAGTGTGTCGAAGACACCGGAGACATTGTCCTGCAGAAAGGCAACTTCTCTCTGAACCACCTCCTCCAAATATTTGAAGAGGAAGAGGTGAGATGCGTCAGAGCGATGGAAGGATGTACGCGTTTAGTTGATTCGACACGGCAACCCCTGTTACTTGTCACCAGAACTACTGATCGGTTCCACTTATGACCCAATCCATCTAAACGCAGGAGTTGCTTCTTGAGCCTATTTTATTTAGGACACCATGTTAGTCCAGCAGGTGTCGCCTTTATGCTTCGGGTCACTTGCGGTACAAGTGTGAGCTGAAACCCCAAATCTACGAAAAAGAGAGGTTTTTTTTTAGCTCTTTTCTCCACTGATGTAGGGTTTGGGGGTTTAACTTTTCTCCCCAACACTGAAATCATCTTGTCTTCCATCAGCAGCGACACCCCAAGTAAATATATCAGATTTCCTTTTATTCCGTTACATCTGTAGTCTTCCTCCCGTAAAAAAAAAAAAAATGCTGGCTCTAAAAGTAGCTCAACCCCAAAGCTTTATCTCGCCATCGTAGTTAATTCCTTAATGTCAGCCATCATAGCTGGCATTAGCGTGTCTTAGCTATCACAGCAACAGCCAATTAATCTAGCGGGTGGAGGCCTGTAGTGTTCCTGACTCGGTCTGACCGGGTTAAAGGGTTGGAGACTGCTGGAACCATCTAATAGCTGGCTTCCCCTCGTGAACGCTGGTTTTCAACATTGATACGCAAATCAGAACACGTTCCATCTGTGGAGGTATTCCTTTAAGTGACGTCTTTCCGCAGAGCTGCGGTCTGAATGTTTCTACCCGTTAATATCTGATGGTGATTAGAGGAAACTGACGTCTAATGAGATTCATCCGTCTTGCCTTTTTTGGTAGGTTGGAGAGTTGTTGGGCGCTAAAGACCCAGCGGTGAAGGCTAGCCTCACGCTCAGCTGTCCAAACTACGGTCTGTGGAAAGATTCCGTTTTGGTAAAACACAGCCTGCAAGACTTCATAAACATCCAGATCAACCCTCCCCCGGTCCTTCCAGAAATGGAGGGTTTGCAGGAATTTACAGAGTATCTCTCCGAGTCGCTGGAGCCAGAGTCGCCGTTCGAACTCCTAGAGCCCCCCAACACTGTTGGATTCCTGAAACTGTCGCGGCCCTGCTGCTACATCTTCCCTGGTGGGAGGGGAGACTCTGCCTTCTTTGCCGTTAACGGTTTTAACATCCTGGTTAACGGTGGCTCTGATATTCGCTCCTGCTTCTGGAAATTGGTTCGACATCTGGACAGAATTGACTCAGTGCTCTTGACTCACATAGGTGGGGACAATCTTCCTGGGTTTAACAGTCTGCTGCAGAGGAAAGTAGCTGAGCAGGGGGGAGAACATGTGGGTTCTCAGACTGAAGAGGACTGGATGAAAAACCTAATCTCGCCTGAGATAGGGGTGGTCTTCCTCAATGCTCCGGACAGTCTTAAGTCCATAGAGGAGGACCCCGGTCAACTGCGGAGTTGTGACCAGGCGGCGCTCACTCTGAAGCATTTACAAAGACTTGGAATAAAACCTGAACCCATTAGCCGGTCTAACGGACCCAGCATAGAACCAGTTATCTTATTCCAAAAGATGGGGGTTGGCCGTCTGGAGCTGTACACCCTGAATCCAGTGAGTGGCAGCAAAAACCTGGAAACCTTAGTACAGATTGGGCCAAACAACTTATCAGATTTAAAGGGTTCAGATCTGCCTCTGTCGTGCCTTGTTTCTGTTTGTGCCTTGTTGGTCTGGCACCCGTCCAACCCTCAGGAAAAGATCATCCGTGTGCTTTTCCCAGGATGCACACCGCAGGCCAAAATTTTGGATGGACTTGAGAAACTCAAACATCTTGATTTCCTCAAACATCCCGTTGTGTCTTTGAAGGACCTAGAATCACCCAAAGCCGAGAAACAACCCAAAAGAGCTGAGAGCCGTGAAAGCCTTAAGTCCCTGTCCAAGGACTCCAGACCCAGTAGTGCCTTGCAAAAAGACAAGCTTGGGCGAGCAGATGTCAAAAAACTAGAGGTGAAAACAAAGCCAAAGGTCTCGAGTGTAGAGACTGCATTTAAAGAGAAGAAGGATGGTGGAGAAAAGCCCAAAGTAAAAGATGTAGATGCTAAATCCAAACCACCTAAACCTGCTGAAAAGATTGTTGCAAAGAAAGATGTCATAAAAGAAGAGAAAAAGGACGTGAAAAAGGAAGATAAGGCCCCTGCTGCTGTTGTAAAGAAAGAGGAGGGCATGGATAAGAAGAAAGAAGCAATGAAGAAGGAACTTGTAAGTCCAAAACCAAAGAAAGACGTCAAACTTGAGCCAAAAAAAGACGGCAAGAAGGATGTAAAAACGGAGGAGATCAAAACTGCAAAACTGTCTGTGAAAGAAACGAAGAAGGCGACAAGTGGAGCTTCAACTGCTGCGAGTGTGGAGCAAAGGAGGGTTTCGGGTAAGGCCATGAAGAAAGATGGGAGTCTTCCAAAGAAAGAGACTTTGAAAAAAGGGACAAAAGGTAAGCCGGGCTCGAAGGAGCAGGAAGTCCAGAAGGAGGCAGATCGCTCCAAGGCGTCAACACCTGAGGATATGACGGCCGAATTTGAAAGACTCAGATTGGAGGATAACAATGGGAACAAGACATTTCTAAATTCTGATGGAACAAATGCAAACGTAGAGAGCCCAGAGAAGTTTCGCTGTATGGAGTCTGATCAGGACAGGAGCTCCTCGAGAAACCGACCAGGTGACGTCTTTGCAAAATCAAAGGTTAAAACTCTGCAGGTGGGGGCTCCCGTTTCTAAAAGTGACCAGCAAATGCTTCTCCATCAGTCCCCTGAAGACGGCAGTCAGGGTGGAGGAAAGGTCAGCAGTTCGGGCCACGAGCAGTACATTCTTAGTCCTCTCAGAGATGTTGTGCCGGACTCCTCCTCCACCATGACCTCCTTCCCAGCTGAGGTCGGTTCTCCACAATCGACAGAAGTTGACGAATCCCTGTCTTGTTCTTTAGAGCAAATGCTACCACTCAGAGTGGTGTCACCCAAAGGACCCATAGCTCACAGAGTATACACCAACGGCGTCGGTGACTGCAACGCTGGGATGGTCTTACCTTTGACGTCAAACCATAACGGGCACTGTGGAAATGGATCGGAGGATCACATTCATGGGATGTCAGAACTGATCTCGGATGTTCCGCATGATGTCGATCTCTGCTTGGTGTCACCTTGTGAGTTCCAGCACCCGAGGGCTCCAGAAAATCCAGAACAGCAGCTTAGCCTCACCGCCATTGACTCGCTAGATGTTCCCGACGACACCAGCAACCACACAGCGGTTCAAAGTGGCAGCGACAGCCAGGACACTCCGCCCACGTCAGTCAGCGACCCACTCAAGACAGTCACAGACTCCGATGTTGCCCCCAATACAGAGGAATGTCCTTCGATCACGGAAGATACGGACTCTGAGGATGACTCCAGCAGTCTTCATCCACAAGCTTGTCCCATTCAACGTTACTCCTATGTGGAAGGGCAGCTTACCTCCAAAGACCCGCCACCTGCCCCGGTCAGGGACTTGCCCCCTCTACCGCCCCAGCCCGGCGCCTGCATGGCCGACACAGAAGCTGACAATTCAAGCAAGACCAATAAGAGTTTGGCGGCAAAGGTCAGAAAACCAACAGGTACGACACAGAAGTTGACCTCAGGCAGCACAGCAGCGCACGGCACCAAGACTAAACTCGGCAGCTCCACGGGGTCACTGAAGATGACCTCCAGGATAGATACAAAGCCATCGACCCGAAATTCGCTTGGAGGCTCCAGAGTAGGAACTGCAAGACCCCCATCCTCAGGTAGGCAACGCCCTTGAAACTCTTTCAGCTTGCATCGTTAACTTACCTTGAATAACGATGAGAGTTTCTGTTAAACAAACCAACGCAGCTCAGAGACGGTACTGAGTCACGTTCTTCTTTCTCCCAGCTTCCAAGGTTGCTGGTTCTGAGGGTTCTGCCTCCTACGTGGACCTGGCTTACCTGCCATCCGGTTTGGCCTCATCCACTGTGGACATGGAGTTCTTCAGACGTCTCCGCTCCTCACATTATATCGTTAGCGGAGATGACCCAGTGAAGGAGGCGGCCATGAGGAGCATCCTGGACGCCCTACTGGAGGGGAAGAACAGCTGGCCGGAGGTCCAGGTCAGTAAAATCACAGAGTGGATTTTATTTGTTTCAGTCGATCCGTTCTGATGTTTTTTTTTTTTTTTTACCCCCTCTTGACCTCAGGTGACCCTGATCCCAACGTTTGATTCGATAGCGATGCATGACTGGTACCAGGAGACCCATGACAGGCAGAGGGAGCTGTCACTCACCGTGCTGGGCAGCAACAGCACCGTAGCCATGCAGGAGGAGACCTTCCCCGCCTGCAAGGTGGAGTTCTGAAGTCAGTGTGTTGCTGCCCCGATTACACGCAGACCTGGATTTAAGGACATGTCTGATCCTAAGAAATCTGTCAGGTGGACCTGAAAGCCCCGCCCCCTACCATTGAGTAATTTTGGTGGGCGTGCTGTCACTCACTCTGGGCACGGCCCCCACAGTTAGTCTGAAGGTTGATGAGAGAATGAAACGGTTTTCCTTCACATTTCCTGCCACCGTCACTTCACGGCTCCCACCCGCTGGATCAGGACCTTCAACTCACCCGCTTGAAAACATCACCACTCCTTACCTTTCATTCTGGAGTCACGTGACCAAAGCTAAAAACCTGGCCTTTAATACGAGTACGAGTATATCATCGTGACCCCAATCACAACAGACCTCATCTACAAATTGCAAGAATAATGATTTGTGCATGAAAGAACATTACCGACCGTTTTTTTTGTTTGTTTGTTTGTTTGTTTTTTGCCACATCTACGTCGTCTAACTATCTTGAATGGATAAAGCGGTCATTTCGAAGTAATCAGCCATACATTTAAATTACTACTTCATTGTATGCTTCTTGAAATATATACTGTACACGTGTTAAATACTTTATAGATATGACCAAATAAGGTCATTTAGGCGGGTTGTGGTATCTCGTTATCAAAATGCAGGCAGTTTAAAAAGGCTGCTTTATAAACCAGAGGCTGCATTGAGTCGGCGTAAACGGCCACTCCCTGGAAGATGTTCCCTTTTTTTCTGTGAGAAATGAAGCTGTTAATCGATCACACATCAATGAAAGATTCGTCACTTGTAAATACGTGAAAACCAGACAAATGAAGTACATTCAGGCCCTCGTCGGTAGAAATAAACAAATTTTAGCTCATTTATAGTAGACAAATTGACGGACTGGTGTTTCCCGCTCATCAATCGAACAAACAGAATATAAAGGACGCTGGCTCATGGTATTAGCTTCTTAGCTGTGGCAGAGTTAGCTACAAGCTAATTGACATCTTTAGTCCCTGGGCAGGAGACGAGGAGAAACCTCACCGTCAAGAAATTAAGTATAAAAGATAGTAACGAGAAACTACACAGCCATCATCAAACAACATCAGTGACCCCAAAAAACAACAACAACATAAGAAAGCATTAAAACATCGCAACAATTATGATCAATATCCCGTGAACTTAATCTTAATCTTGGCAGAACTCGTGGTGGAGAAGGAGGCGTTCCCTCAGGTGGCCGAAAGGTGTACTGCAGATTAAACCCTGCAGTTTAACATTAGCTTAATGTTTAATTAGCGTCATCGTTGTTAGTGCTCGCAGATTTAACCTGTACTTTCACTAAGTTATAGATTTATCTAATTGAGCGAGCATTCGGGAATATCTGCACCCGAACATGCAGACTAACGGGAAAATAGTCTTGAGTGAATGATTGTTTAACCCGAGCAAACAAAAATCCGTTCTGTGCTCAAAAGATTCCACTTCCCCGTTTCTGCCAGCTCAGCACAGCGTTTACGATGTGCGTCAAAAAAAGCCGACGAAATCTTCCTGAAGAACTGTTTCTGTTGAGTTTCTTCCGACATCCTCAAACCTTATAAATATAATCCCAGTTGCTTCTTTGGTCCTTTGAGGTTTTAGGTTAGCTTGACCTGATTAACGAGAATTTACGCAAACATGTCTGCTGACGATAAGAACTTTGTAAAGTTATAGTTCTTTTAACGCAGCTAAAGAAACATTCAAAACTGCGAAAAGACACCAAATAGCACCAACGGACACCGATTTTCGCGATTAGCACCAGTTTGCCAATGCGTGTGATCGTTTTCACAACATCGTCGTAGAAACACGGAACATTTCTTCTAACATAAAAGACCAGTCGTTTCTGTTTTTGAGCCGAGGAGGTGGAGGGACAGGATTTTCATAATCGGAATTAGTTTCGGGAGAGGAAATGCGTTTAAATTTTCTGATCCAGCCAAGGGGAGCGAGTGTTGTGTGAGTTTTAAAAAAAACTTGCACAACACTGAAGAGATATTCGGGACCACATCTTTGTGATTTTTGTTTTTTGTGCGGGGCACAGATCTTGGATCAGTTTTCACATGTTTGCGGTGAAGAGTGACTTTTAGAAAAACATTTCCACATTTCGTTCTGTCTTTGTTGATTTTTCTCCGCAGTTAAAGACTCGACAGCAGGAGCTTAGAGACATTTCAGGTTATTCTACTAGTGTGTGGCTCTAAACACTACACTACCCATGATCCTTTGCTCTTCTTTGGTAATGACAACCCCCCCCAGCTGCTTATTCAAATGTCTCAATTTATCCAACTTTCTGTACTGGGTCTGATTGGGCCGATCTTTGCAGCAGTGCATTCTGGGACTTGAAGTCATCCGTTAGATTAAAAAAAATCAATCTGTGGGGACAAATCAATATCCATTTGTAGCATTCTATTTTTTTTTTGGTCGCTTTCAATGTTTATTTGTTTTTTTTTATTGTTTCTTTGTTTTATAGCGACTCAAAGTGTGAAGTTAAAACTTGATAAAAACATCTTATTTTTGTTTTTGTCCCCTTAAACTAACAATTCAATCTTTAATTTATTTATTTATTTTAATTTTGTCCTTTTTTGAACTAGTTGTCCTTTTTTCTTTTCTTTTTTTTCTTTTTTTTTGAATTCACGTTTGACTTGATGATTTTGACCTTTGGTACGAGCACCTCACTGATTATTTTGATTATTTTTTTTTCGTCACCAGTTTGCTGAATTTAAGTGTGATGAATAATATTCCGTCCTTAAACGTTTGCGGTCCAGTTTTATTACAACAGGAAATATTCCATCAATTGATTGATTGCTGCACTTTTGAGGGCAAAAACACAGAAAGTCCTTAATAGAAATAAAATGTTTTTTCTTTTTCTTTCAATTTATCTGTATTTTAAGCTGAATGAAGGTTTTCTTTTTTTTTTAATTTAATTTCTAATTTTTGAATGATGAAAATTATCATATGGCGGTTGATGTTACTACAAAATAAAACTTCAACCATGACTTCTGAAGTAACTCAACGATAAAACTCACGTACTTTCTGATAAAGTTGTCATTCGGAGAAATAAAATTGAACGTTTAAAATCTGCAAAGTAAACATCAGATATTTTTTAGCACATAAGAAAATGTCCTTTTGTACCAAATTGGAGTCATTTTGAAAATAAATGGACCTTTTTTTGGATTTAAATAAGTTTATTTGATAAAATATTTTTGACTTTTCAAAATTACGAAGCAGAAATTGTTTACTTTCATTCATACTTTATGCTCTTATTTAGTGATATTTGCAACCACATGCTGGAATTCTTCAACCAACAAGTCAAAAAAATATATATATTTATTTGCATTTTTTTCCTCTTAAAATTGCAGCTTTATTTTGGTAATATTTAAAAATGTTTTTTCTCCAAATACTGTCTTTCTCCTCACAATTATCCAACTTTTTTTTGCATCTGTGACAAACTGATGACAATCTTGTCCACTTTGAGAAGAAAGGACGATGTTATAAGAACTCACAAGTTTTTGAAGAGATGTGATTTATTTTGAAAATGCCCTCCTCACACACACATACACACGCACACACACACACACACACGTGCTAATGTGAGTATTTAAACACCACGTCTAATGATTGATTCAAAAATAAAATAAAAAATTCTTGGCAGAACATCAGTTTCCTGTTTTTATTTTGACTTGAACTGATTTGTGTGATATTTCGATTGACCAGAAGAGGGCGCCACCCTATCACACTGCAGCACAACGACAGTAACAGCCGTTTAACTGGACCCGTCGGTACTACGACCACCTCTGCAGTTTATTCACATCCTTTACTTGAGTTAAAGTACAAGTACAACACTCCAGAAAAAAGGAAATACTCAGTACAAGTAAAAGTCCTACATTCGAGACCACATTTAAAGGTGCAGTACAAAACATTCAGATCAGGTTTCCTTTAAACAGACATATTTATGAAATACGTTCAGTTTATTTATCCTGTAGAACTATAAGTCAGAGTTTACATTTACTGCTGAGTCACACCGATCCAAACGGTTTACCTCCACAGTTTCATCACAAAAGCGCCCGTGATTGTTACATTTCGTTTATTCAGAGAGATGAAACTCAAGCTTTCAATGTTTAATCCTTCGGTTTTCGCTGGACAGGAAGTGGAAGAAAAGTTCTAACCTAGAGAGTAACTAGTAATTACAGCTGTCGGACTGGAGTAGTGAAATAAAAAGTTGCATAAAATGGAAATAAGCCACTTAATATTTGTACTTGAGTAAATGTACTTAGTTACTCTCCGTCCACTGCTAGTCAGAACTCCGCCCACTGCTAGTTAGAACTCCGCCCACTGCCTTTTGGACTCCGCCCTCTCCTCCAGGTCTTATCTATTCAGCTCAGGAGTTTACAGAACAGTTCCTGTCCTCACCTCCTTTTCCTCATCCCCCTTACTCCTCAAACTCTCTCCTCATCTCTTTCTCCTCCCCCATTCAACCGTTTCTTCACCTCCCCTCACTCTTCACACCCTGTTCTCCTCTATCCTCCCTCTTTCCTTCATTCCTCTCCGCACTCCTTTTCTCACCCCCTGCCTCCTCTCTTCTCTGTACCCTTCTCTCCTCGCCTCCTTTCTTTACCTGTCCCACCTTATCCTCCTCTGCCTGCCCCCCCCCCCCCTCATTTCTCTTTTACTCCTCTCAACTGGGTGAGGACAGGAGGGAGGAGTGATGGAGAGAGTTGGTGAGGATAAGATTCACTCCTCTCTACTCCTCTCCTTTCTTCTCCTGCAATTTCTTCTTTGTTCTTCCTCTTCACACCTTCTTCTCATCTCTGTCCTTTCCTTCTCTCTTTTTTTTTTTGCCTCTACTCCTGCTATCCAGACTTCTGTCCTCACCTCTCCCTTTCCTTCCCCTCTCTGTCCCTCCTCAACTCTTCATCTCCATCCCATCTTCTCCTCTCTGCCCCCCCACCCTTTTCTCCTCGTCTGCCCCATCCTGTCCTACTCTCTCCCACCCCCTCCTTCCTCATCTCTCTCTCTTCCCCTCTCCTCTCCACTCCTATCCGTCCTGTCCGGTCCACTCTTCCTCGCCCCCCTCGCCCCCCTCTCCTCTCCTCCCTGGTGGGCGGGTCCCTATTCTCTCTCGGATGTGGATCAGATGATTCGGGCTGCAGCGGACTGATCTGCAGTCAGACATGGAGTGAGTAGACTTTTATTTCTTATTCCCTCTAACAGAATGCTGCCATCCTCTTCATCGTCGGTTTATCTGATTGTGTGTTTGATGACGTAAAGCGTGACCTGAGTGTGAGCACGCGGTGTGTCGCGTGTCGTCATGGTGCGGCATCAGTCCGTCAGAGCGCTGAGTCAGGAGATTCATCGGAAGCGGGGCGGGATGTGAATCGGCGCAAACTGCACCAAAGTCCGGCAGGTACCGGAGAGAAGTATGAATAGGGACGAAGAGTCGGTTCGGCGGGAGTCGGAGTCACAGTGACCGGACAGGAAAGGGTTAAATCACGGTCGATCGGCGCGGAGGGGCTGGGCTCTACTTCTCTAGGCGGAGGCGGATCACTCATCGATTAGCAGCACGAGCCTCTGTGATTATTTATCGATCAGTTTACTCTACTGATGACCTGATGAATGATCGATAGGTCAAATTAGACATAAACGGATAAGGTACTTCCTTTCGGCCATTTCAAAATAAAAGCATGTACTAAAATCTTATTATAATAATAATGATAGAAATAACAAAACCACGATAATAATATATAAAAAAACATTTCTAGCAACTATATCAATATCTTATAATAAGAAAACCCAAAAATTTCTAAAGAAATTTGAATGTGAACCTGATGGTGAAAGAGAGGCACCTGTATGAACCTGGACTGTTTCACTGAATGAACCTGGACTGAAGAATAAGTTTATCGAATAGTAGTCAGTGTGCCAAGTGCTGCATAAAAAAATATTAATAATTCATATTGATCTTTGCAAAACAAAGTGCTTTACACAGTTAAAGCTGGATTAACCAGAGTGTTGCTTTAGAAATAACAATTAAAATAACTAACTGCTATAACCGCTATAACCGCTGGTAACCTTTAATCTTGAGCCGCAGCTTCGTCCTGACTCCACTCACAGAGGAAGAGCGGTTAAACCACGTATGTAGGCGACAGGTAACCCGTCAAGAGATGCCGAAACGTGAATGATGTGGTCTGATCCTTTTTTTTTAGCGTTGGGACCCCACCCTGAATGCAGCGAGTTCAAATAGTCCAAGATGTGATGAAACAAGAACATAGATGACCTTTTTTTTCAAGATCAAAGCAGAGAGAGGAAAGGCCTTATCTTTGATGCTCAGTCGATAAAAACAGGAAGAAAAGACAATTTTTTTTGTTATTTTTTAAGGTAACTGTCAAATATCTTTTCCAGGTTTGTGGTTGCTAAATTTTTTTTTTAATAAATCAGATTTGGGCCATTATTTCTTCTGCGTCGTGAATGTCGCTTCTTAACAACGTTCAGGTTCAGGCTGAGTCATTTTAAAGGAGCAGTTCACAAAGAAAAAAGAAAAGAAAGAAAATTCAGGCATTATTTACTGGCTTTTGTAAATAATGTCTGCCAGTGTTTCTTACACTGGGAATTCACAGTTAAACAGACGAAGTAAACAAAAAAAAAACCATAACCTGACATCCACTGAACCCAAGCTGATTTTATAAAGATGTCTTTTTTTTTTTACACTCTTTCAATTTAACAATAAATCCTCTCTTAGGTTTGTAAATGCTGAATCTCTGCATACCAGAGATTACCTCGCATGCTAAAGCTTTTAGCACAGATGCTACATTGAAGCCCTACAGCCTAATAGAGGTGTGAATAAAGTAATTTTTAATCAGTTTGGGACCTTTTTCGAGACCGAACCAGCTGTGTGCTTTGTGTTTTCTTTGAATCAACACACAAATTAATAGTCCCCATCATCTTCTGTCGTTAAGGAGAACGCTGCAGCGCTGTGTCATTGAGAAGCTCTGGAAATGTTTTTTTTTTAGCCGAAATTCATTTTTATAAGAATATGGGTGGGTTAGAAGAAACTGACTGGATTCTCATTTTTTGGGGGGAAAATCTTTCTTCTTTTTTTTAAAGATAAAGATAAGCAATAGGCGTTAAATAAGGTTGCTTCATTTCCTATCGTATGAACGGAATATTTAATTTCTTCCATTTATCCACATAAATCCGCTCTCTGCTAAAAATAACTTCCTTTGTAGTAAAGTTTGTACATAATGTGAACTTCAAACAATCACGGCCATTTTATTTCCTTTATCGGTGATACAAGAAACAAGTTGAAAACTTGGATGATTAGTGAATAATAATAGTTACATTGTTTTTTTTTTTGTAACACCAAAAGTCACAATCTTAATTTTTTGAAGATCAGACTTGTTTTTTTTTCCTCGTATTTATTATTTAAGTGAATTTTCTATTTAATTTTGTTTGAATCTCTCGAAAGACTCTGCAATTGAAAATATATTTTTAAAAGATTTAGATGTAAATCATAAAAACTGAACTGAACAGCATACGTTTCCTTTAAAACAGCTGCAGTGTTTTATTTTGAAAGTGAGTTTGGCTCACTTCCTGTGTGTCCGCTGCAGGGTGGGTCGTCTTTAGGGGGGTGGATTCATGACAAGGGCAGAGATGAGTTCATTGTGTGGACTGATAAAAACAAGTATTGTATCTTTAAAATGTTAAAGGGAAGACATTTTATAGAGATTTTATTTTGAAAAATATAACAGGAAGACTTTTCGAAAATACCCCAAAATTGAGCTCGATGAAAACAAATAATGTTGAGGTGATTATCTTAGTCTGAGATAAGAGAAAAAGAACAAAAGATCTTCATCAGCACATTAACATTTCTGTCCAATTCAGTGGTCACATGACCGACGGGAGCCAATCAGATGTTGTCTGACACCTATTAATAATATATTAATAATCATAAATAACGTTTAATCAACAGTTGGTTCTCTTCTTTTTTTTTTTGATTGTTTTAAAGCCATCCTGTTCTTAAACCGATCCTGTTTATACTGATCCTGGTCTTAAACCGATCCTGTTTATACTGATCCTGGTCTTAAACCGATCCTGTTTATACTGATCCTCGTCTTAAACTGGTGAGTTCCATTCTCCAGTGGACTATACTAGTTAGTTCTGGTATCTACTGGACTATAGTGGTGAGTTCTGGTGTCTGATGGACTATATTGGTGAGTTCTGGTGTCTGCTGGACTACACTTGTGAGTTCTGGTGCTGGCTGGTCCGTGGTGATCGGTATCAGAAGCGTAGAATCTGTTTTTTTGGAGCTGGTGTCAGGACATGGGCCAGAGCTGAAGCCACAAACTCAAGTCCAGATTCATACTGGGACTCTGGACCGGTGAACTGTGGGGGATCAATTAGTGGAGCTGCTGGTGAGAAGGTCGCGGGGAAACCCAGTTGAAGGACAGGAAGTGAAATGGCCGGACTGTGTATGCAGTCTGAACTGGTTTCCAGTGGATCCTGCTCACACCGTGGGGTCTGTCTGTGTTTGTGTGTGTGAGTGTGTGTGTGTGTGTGTGTGTGGGGAGGGGGGTCCTCTGCAGCTCAGATAGTCTGATGGCGAGTTCCGTCTCCATGGCGACCAATCCTTTGAGTTCAGCTGCACCGAAACAAAACCAGAAACTGTGCTGACCTCAGCAGATCTCCGCTGGTTCCCAGCACCCGAGCCTGAACGCCAGCATCCGTTTGTCCGGTCCGACATCTTGTTAATTTCTAATTCTCACAAACTACACAATACATTTAGGGAAGGTAAACCTTTTTAATCAGCACAGCTTTATTTACACATCGGCCTTTGACGATTCAAAGTGGTTTAAAAGCCATTATTAATTAAATGATTCATATTTTCAAAAACGTAAAATAAGGTCCTATGTTCTGATCCGGGAATCCAGACCCGGATCCACCTCAAACGTTATCAGCTCTGCCTGGAACCAAGATGAAGACATTCCATAGAGGGTTCATACACCATCCGCCATAACATTATAACCACTGACATGTGAAGTCAAAATAACATTTATAATCTGGTGAATTTGGTTTTTAGACAGGAAGTGAAGTTTTTGTAATGAAGATGAGGATGGAAACGGGATAAACGGTCAAGCGTAAAGAACAGAGGGACGGTACCAGAACGTCTTGGTACCAGATACCACAGCAGACCTTCAGAGGTCCGGAGGAGCCCATGCCTCGACGGGTCAGAGCCGTTTTGGAGGCGAATAAGGGGACCTACATAATATAAGCCAGGTGGTTGTAATGTAATGGCTATTAGGGCCACAGTAGTTAAGGTCAAACTGGATCATCCTCTTCAGAAGGCTGAGATTGTTCTGGACGTTTTGGAATCAAGATGAAGATGTGGGGTAAAAACTGGAGAATGAGGATCAGATGGATCTTTAGGTTTCTTGCCTACAGGACCAGAATCTTGAAGACCACATTCATCCTCTGGAGACCCACATCTGCTGAGACCAGCAGCGGTTCTCCGTCTGTCTCCACCAGCTGAGAACAAAGAAGTCTCAGTAGCATCACGCTAACGGCTAGCAGCGAACTCATGTGACAGTGGAGGATGAACAGCAGCTCTGTGACGCCGAGACTCAAACATCCAGAACATGCCAGAATCCAGAATCAGGGACGGAACCTCAGCCACTCATATCGCTGAAAAAAGAAAAGCACTGAACCTCCTAGCAGCAGAGTGTAGGAGGGTCCAGGTTCAGCAGGGTCCAGTTTCATGGCCTCCAGTGTCTAGCAGGGTCCAAGTTCCACAGAGTCCAGCAGAGTATAGCAGAGTCCAGGTTCATTGGAGTCCAGTCTCAGTAGAAGATGACAAAAATAACAGGGTCCAGTTTCAACAGAGTCCAGCAGAGTCTAGCAAGGTCCATGTTCAACAGGATCCAAGATAAACCGAGTCCAGTAGAGTCTAGCAAGGTCCATGTTCAACAGGATCCAAGATAAACCGAGTCCAGTAGAGTCTAGCAAGGTCCATGTTCAACAGGATCCAAGATAAACATAGTTCAGTAGAGTCTAGCAAAGTCCATGTTGAACAGGATCCAAGATAAACATAGTCTAGTAGAGTCTAGCAAGGTCCATGTTTAACAGGATCCAAGATAAACATAGTTCAGTAGAGTCTAGCAAAGTCCATGTTGAACAGGATCCAAGATAAACCGAGTCCAGTAGAGTCTAGCAAGGTCCATGTTCAACAGGATCCAAGATAAACCGAGTCCAGTAGAGTCTAGCAAGGTCCATGTTCAACAGGATCCAAGATAAACCTAGCCCAGTAGAGTCTAGCACTGTCCAGGTTCGGTAGAGTCTCTGATGGACTCTAATGCCCACGCTGTACTTTTATTGGTCGATGTGGACCTGAAGGTCTAAGTAGGTCTAAGTACTACGCCTCATCCGCTCCTGCATATTTAAAGACTGCATTTCATCAGTCTGTCTGAAACCTGCGTGACCTTTGAACTTCTTTGTTTAACACCAACCAGGTTTTTGATCAGCACACTGTGACACATCCGTTATCTTTGGGGCGGGGCCCCCTTTGATGTCCAAAAACTGTGTAATGTCCCTTTTAAATCTGTCCTAACATGTCCGTCTGTCTGTCTCCTCTCAGGGTGAGTGAAGATCTCTGCCAGCAGGATCGCCTGCAGATCCTCTCAGTAAGTCAAAATTCCATACGGTCCGTGAATGCATCGCCGTATAAATAAATACACAACTATAGATGAATGTGTGTGATGTACAGCGTGTGACGGCTGCAGATATTTTGAAACTCCAGACACACCCTGAACTCTTTGAACCGCTCTGTGGGCTGCTAGAGAACTCTCTCACTAATGGATTTATTGATCCACACACACACACAAATACACACACACACACACACACACACACACACACACACACACACTACTTCCTGTGTAGCTCCATCGTGTGACAGCTCCTGCTGTCTCTCGCCCCTCAGCGGTAATCATAGTGCTGTAGAATGATAGAGTCGCATGATGATGTCATTCATCGATTATCTATGTGTGATAATATTTTAAATGATGTCATACAATCACATCAGTGAAGTAAATATGAAGAGGGTTCAAGTGTTAGCTGATGTGTAACAGCTGGAAGCAGGCCAAGTGTCAGCTTATGTGTAACAAGTGAAAACAGATGGAGAGTCAGCTGATGTGTAACGGGTGAAAGCAATTGATGTGTCAGCTGATGTGTAACAGGTGGAAGCAATTGATGTGTCAGCTGATGTGTAATGGTTGAAAACAGTTGAAGTGTCAGTTGATGTGTAACAGGTGGAAACAGTTGAAGTGTCAGTTGATGTATAACAGGTGGAAACAGTTTGTGTGTCAGCTGATGTGTAGCAGGTTAAAGCAGATGATATGTAACATTTGAAAGCAGTTGATGTGTCAGCTGATGTGTAACAGGTGAAAACAGTTGATGTGTCAGCTGATGTGTAACAGGGGAAAACAGTTGATATGTCAGCTGATGTGTAACTGGTGAAAACAGTTGAGGTGTCAGCTGATGTGTAACAGGTGAAAACAGTTCATGTGTCAGATGACGTGTAACAGGCGAAAAAAGCTGATGTATCAGCTGATGTGTAACAGGTGAAAACAGTTGGTGCTTAATTGTTTCTGTATGTCTGACTCCTGATTCCTGTGTCTGTTTCCCATGATGCCTCAGGAGAAGAGGAAGTGGCAGACTGAGATAGAGAACAAGCGCCGTCAGCTGGAGGATGACAGAAGAGCCCTGCAGCATCTGAAGGTAAGACGGACGCACAAGCTGACGGTTCAAAACCCTCCTCGGAAAATCACTAGATTGTGGTTTAAATTTTTCGGCTGTCAGTGCATACTATTCCAGATCACATACTATTCCAGTTCACATACTATTCCAGATCACTTACTATTCCAGATCACTTACTAGTCCAGATCACAAGCTTGGTGGAATATATTCATCTCCAATCTCCATCACTTTTGTCTTGATAGTGTGATTGTAGAGTTTATAAGAGGTGTGGCGACACGGAGCTTCACGAGACTCTGAACAGCTGCGGCGTAAAAATACCCGTAGCAGATCTCAGGTCAGGTGGTTTTCACGCAGGAACGCCAGAAACGCCACGACTCCTTTCACTCACAGCCGCTCCTTTAAAATAACTCTTTGAGTATTTTGATGGCAGCTGTTCACGTGTGGTCACATGACGCCTTCAGACACAGAGGCGTGCTTCTATTATCATCTGATGAGGAGCCGGTGAAGAGCCGAGTAGACGAGAGTAGACGATGCTGCAGAGAGAAACGCCGTCGAGGAAGAATCTCGTTCTGAAAGAGATTCGTGGACGTGACTGAGTGTGGGACAAAATTTGAATTCTATATTTTCACATTTGAATTTTAGCCATGGTAACACGGCAAACCTGACCAATCGTCAACCCAATGTAAGTCCTCATCACGCCAAAGTCCAGTGTCCAAACCGGTCCAAACTTTGCATGTCGGGTAAGCGTCCGGTCTTCCGTTCAGCGTCTATCTGCAGGTCTTGTGATTTTTTAAATTACTGCAGACTTTGTCTTTACACAGCAGCTTTATGGAAGAGGGGGGGGGGGGGTGAAGCATTAGGTTTCATGCCCTTAAGAAATTTCGTTAAAATCTGATGATGAAATGCATAAACGTGCAGGTCTCCTAGCTGATCAATGCAAAGAGGACTCATCCACAGATAAGTGCTCTCGTTAAGACGCACATTAACTTCGTCGTAAAGGAAATCGAATAATTTATACTCTATACTTAAAGCACCACCCCATTTTACAAAGTCTTATTAAAGACTGCGTGACTATAAGACTATTCGAAACTCCACCTGTCAAAGGGTATGAAAGATCAATAGTGAACCTGATAGAAACATATGGACAGAACCTCTATAGCGTTGTTGGTTCCGGCCATTCTGACCCGTCTGGACATAAGAGGGTGGTGTGAGATTGTCCTCACTGATACACCCAAAGACGTATTCATGGGTAGTTTCTCGCAAACCTGTAGAAAACGGATAACTTAGTCGTACGGCTATTGTCGACGTCTTGAAAGGTGGGTCGAGCTGGTCTTTTGTTCTGCCCCTCCTGTTCTGTATAAATCCAAAAGGGACTACAAGCCAGACAGTAGTAAGAGACTGATCAGGAGAGTACTGGAAATCATTTGTCGGTAAAGTTTTCGTCTTCATATTTTGCCCTTACAAAGATCTATACTTATTCCTTCTTATATTTCTAGAAGGGCTACTTCTTCGGTTTCTCACTTCACTCAGTCCCAGTACCAGAAGTTTGGACAGCTTCCCGGTAATGTGTGTTTTTAAGTAGATATTGGACATTGCTGGGGTTGCTACTTGTCTTTGATCTGGACTGGATCTCAAGGCCTAGTTGAGATCGCATCTCTGCTCTTTGCAGATGACAAGCTTCTGTTTGCGTCTTAAGCATTGAGATCAGAGGGGTCAACACCATCCCGTCCGGTGGTCTGCTGGAACATGGTTGGTTGCTCCTCCTAGATTGGGGTTGAGTATCTTGACATCAGGGGTTCTGAGGAAATAAAGTGTGAGACCAGTCGATGTAGATTCTTGTCCTCACCTTTGGTCATGAGTTCTGGGTATTAACTGATAGTAAAAGATTGTGAAAGATGGTCAAGCGACTGAATCGAACTTCCTTTGTTGGGTTTTTAGGCTCAGCCTGACTGAGCCTAAAAACTCTTGACTCTGAGGGAGCTTTAGGTAAAGACTCCGCTGGAGGTGGGTCGACTGGCTAAAATGTCCCCTGCTTAACCAAGATAGACCCAGAACCTGCTGGAGGGATGATATCTCTTAAGTAAGATACCAAGGCCTTCCAGTCAATGGATAACTTGGAAAGTCATCGGGTACTGATGTTGCTTGGCAGAGGAACATCTAGAATACCCTTCTCCGCCTGCTGCCGCTTCAACCCAACCTCGGATAAGCGGAGGTGGTTCCTGTCAGCCACAGACTGCCATAACGTCTTCCTCAATACTGTTATACTTTGTAAAGGATTATACTTCATGTCTGCTCAGTCCAAGGCTTTGAGGGAGCGCTGGCTGCTGGATGGAGCACCCTCTTCTAGACCAGATCAAGACGAAGTGAGGAAACAACTGGAGCAAGACGAGGAAAAGACCAGGAGCCTTGAGGAGGCCATCAACAGGTGGGATCTAAAAAATCACAAGCCAGGATGAGCCAAATACTGACACCCCGCATCCATAATATTCACCTTTCACAATGTGTTGCAGGTTGGAGATGGAGCTGCTCCATTTGGAAACCGGAAGCGTGGTTCAGACAATAACACACACTACAGTGAGTACACACATTTTTGCTTTGTAACGTGGCCCTGGTCAGACTGAAGTAGTCACCTGACAATTGTTCTGGGTAAACACTGAGCTCGTATTTTGTCCCGATCTTCGGGCAGCTGCTAATTTAAGGCGTGGCCTGAATCTTCGTCTGGCCCCTCTTGAACGAGGACCACTGAAAGCTACGGCAACTTGCCGTACCAGATTTTGACCAGCTTTCACAGAGCTTTTGAGTCGAAATCCCCGAATTTTGTGTCTGTTTCACGGGAACATCATGTCCATCTGTGGGAGTGTACGGAACCAGGAGTCTCTTTCCACATCTCCCTTAAAAAAAAACACTGGTCCAAGTTCGATGAACGTTCACGCGTTCTTTGTCGGGGCACTCAAGGTGCGCATTTATTTATTGATTTCTTTGCTTGGCGATTTCAATATGTTTCAAACTGAAACTGTTTGAATTGGCAAAAAAGTTGTCGGAAACATTGTGCCATATTTCAAGTCAAACATAGCTACCTTAGCGCTAGTCACGCCTGAATCTTCTTCAGCCCACAGGATGGTACGGATGATCAAGGAAGCACGTTCCTGCCTCGATGTGACCCTCTGCTAGCAAACAAACTAAACAAATCCAGGATGCTAAACAAACTTCGGCTTTTTCATGGGAAGCTCTCGAACCAATCTTTCGGCTCTCTCTCACCCGTACGAAGTGAACATGTTCCACTTCACGGTTGACCAACATTTTTAGAGATGTTATTGATGTTTTATTCAGTAGGGCATACTGAACCGATCAGCACAAAACGTTTTTGAGGGGGCGGGGCATCAGTCAGACTAGCCAAACGGACACATGACAGGATGTTTGACGTCGGTGGAGGTATTGGCTCTTATCAAGGTTCTGGTTCGCTCCTAGTCAACTTGATCCGTTTCTGTCGCACCACAGTGACTTCCTTCTTCTGTCTCTGTGTTTGCAGGTGTCATCAGGATCAGTTAAAGGTAAATATGATCTTCTCAATCTTTGTTTTTGTGCTTTTTTGTTTTCCGTCCCCTCACTGTGTCTCTGTGATCAGCCGTAGAGGTCAAAGGTTACAGCAGCAGCCGTCAGGCAGACATAGCTGCTTCTTCATGTCATGTAGTTCAAGGTGAGAATCAGCTGAACCCGATTCTGTTCTGCTGGGTTCTGTCATTGTGCTCCCATTATGTAATCAGATTACATATAGACAGATTCTAATAATCTAATTGCTGTTGCCATGTGTCAGTAATCGGATTAAAGTAATCAGGTTACATCAGTTTCTCCACAGTTATAGGATTACAGTAACCAGGTTAAAGTAATCAGGTTACATTTGTAATCTACTGAATTAGTCAGAAAACACTAACCAGGTTGTGGTTACCAGATTAATCAGATTATATGGTATTGCTGTCAGGTTACAGTAATAAACTTGTTGTAACTAGATTACAGTATTCCGATTAAAATGATGGGATAACAGCATTATAGTTAAATTACTCGAATATTATACCATCAGATTACATACATAGATTGTATAAATAAAGTTAGGGTAATCCAATTAAATCTGTCCTATTACACAAATCTCACTACAGTTTTCATATTACAATTTTGATTACACTTCAAAAATTACTTATCAAATTATCTTATCAATAATCATGGTATTCAGAATATAGTAATCAAGTTTGATTAGTTATTGTACAGGTAATAATCTTACTAAATAACAGTTATATTATTACATTACACGTAATAATAATAGTAATACATTTAATTTATGATACACTTTACATTCGGATCAAATC
>VRLP01004167.1:0-52785 GCA_009660295.1 Lophius piscatorius
ACTATCAATCATCTCCTTAAACCACAAACTCCCCCACTTACAGAAATTACAGAAGAGCACTGTAATAATTTCATGGCTTTCTTCAAATCAAAAATTGACTCAATCTGTTCTGTCCTTTCTGGTTCCTCCTCTCTACCTATCCAGTCTGCTTACTCACAGTTGGAGATCTCCCAGCCTCTAAAGTGCTTCCCAGAAATCTCACAGCAGGAGGTTGAGGTTATCATCAGGACGATGAAACCCTCCACCTGTGCCCTCGACCCCTTTCCTACAGCCCTAGTGAAAACTAACATCTCTTCCATCAGTCCCCTGATCACCGCTGTAATAAACCAATCCTTCCAGGCCGGCTTTGTTCCATCTGCCCTATAAGCCGCCATAATCAGACCACTCCTCAAACAACCTACTCTCGATCCAGAAGTTTTTGCTAATTACAGGCCCATTTCCTAACTCCCATTCCTCTCAAAAGTACTGGAAAAAGTAGTTGCTGCTGGAGGAGATAAAGGTGTGGATGAAAAACGACTTTCTCCAGTTGAACAGCTCCAAAACCGAAGCAATTTTAATTGGCAACCCAGATCAGACCCAGTCTTCATCCATAACCAGTATTTACCTTCTCTGGTCACGACATTCCCCTTTCTTCATCAGTCACCAACCTCGGCATAAGATTTGACCCTCAACTCACTTTCGAATCCCACATCAAACACATCTGCAAGATCTCCTTTCATCATCTCAGAAATATTTCCAAACTCCGTTCTTCACTCACCTTGAGTGATGCTGAAAAGCTGATCCACGCGTTTGTCTCCTCCAGACTGGATTACTGTAACGCACTTCTCATCGGGATCCCTGATAAAAGTCTTCAAAAACTACAGTATGTTCAAAACAGTGCTGCAAGGATCCTGATGGGAGTTGGTAAACACGAACACATCACCCCTGTTCTTCATTCCCTTCATTAGCTTCCCATCTCCACCAGGATTGATTATAAGATCTCTCTTCTCACTCACCAGTACATCCATGGTAACACAACCCCCTACCTAAAGAACTACTCACCCCACTGACCTCAACACAATCCCTCCGGTTGTACCCACTCATACCGCCTCCTCCTTCCCCGGACTAAGCTCTGCTGCCCCTCGTCTGTGGAATGCCCTCCCTGACCATCTGAGGGCTCCACAGACGACTGACACATTTAAAATAGGACTTAAAACTTTCCTTTTTAGCAGAACTTATAATTTGAATTAACATTGTTGCTTTTTTGGTCAGGTTTTTATATAGTTATTATTTTATTTTTTATTGATGCTTTTATCTGCTTTTACTTTGTAGCACTTTGAGATTTCATCCAAATGTAAAGTGCATTATAAATTAAATGTATTATTTTATTATTATTATTAGTTGGCCCTAGATCCACAGCATTCTGTATTTTATTTTTCTCTTTAGAAAGGTAATGCCGGTCATCCTCATTACTAGAATTGCTACACACTGTATATGAAGTACAATTTAAAATAAGGACACACCTGACAAAGGTTCAACATTTTTATTGAATATTAGTGGAGTAAAGGTTTGTGATTGAAGGCCCACCTGGGAAGACAAAGCCTTTGATATGGTTGGCAGATGAGATTAATATTTTAAATGTGATCAGAAAATCTTATCGTGATTAAGTGTTAATTGAAATGATGGCGGTGCTTATTGCGTGTTTAATCTGGTCACTCAGCCTTGTGTCTCCTCTGCAGGGTGTCACGGGTCGAGTGCGAGCACCTTTTTAAAGGTTCCGGGTCGTACCGAGAATGGATGAGTTAAGAGTACCATTGTTAAAGTGCATGATTATTCTTCAGTGTTTGATTATGCATTATAATAAAGTCTTGTCAAAGCTAAGGATATGTATAATAATTGCACGAAAGTATAACTGAATATATTGTCTTTTTTTAAATATTCTGTCAGTGATAATCATCCATAAAGTGTGGTTTTGTCCAACACCGTATCCAGCATAGGGCATAGAAGGCTGGCAGTGTCATTTATGTGCGAGCTGCCAGTGGGCCGTAGAATTTTAATTGATTGTAAAGATTATTGGTGAGAAGAAATGAACAAGTGATTTTCCTTCACCTAAACCTCTTCTAAAGTAATTCCCCTACACGGCAATTCTGACAATTTTTTGCCATTCTGCCTTAAACATGTTCTCTGTTATGACTGGAAGCAAACTTCCTACGCATTGCCATCCTGTGACGATAGATTATATAATTGCAACTACTATAAACAATTAAACAATTGAAGTAGTTGGTTTTTTTTGTTACAAGTTGAATCACATGATTGTATTGACTTTCGAATCAATACATTTTCATTGCTTTTTGACTAATATACAGTAAGTGAATATTCAAAGCGTTGTTCTGTACTGTTCTGAGTTCAATTAATGCCTACATTATTTTAAATAGACCTTGTCAAATTATGTTTTCTCTTGGCACAGATGCATTTCAGCAGTCAGGCTGGATCCCTCCCTGCACAATCTAGACATAATTATGTTGGATCCAGGTGGGAAGGATATATTTGAGTTACAAACATGTTTTGTTCTGAAACTCATGCTGCTTTCATCTTGTTATGCTAATCAGGGATGGACCAGTTTTTGCTTTTCTATAAAAACATTTTCTGACTGACATCCAGCATTCATTTTAAGTTGAATAAAATATTAGGATGTGAGATTAACCCCATCTGCCTTTTAAAAAACAAATTGCTTTGATGGAGTTTGAATTTTAATTTCAGCATATGCAACAGTGGTGGTCTCTGGGGTCAGGGGTGTAAAAAATAAAAAGCATCTATATTGGGAAGTTGTTATGGAAAAACTAAATACAGACAAATTTGTGAACACATCTGTACACAGTGTAGATATTCTGTGAAAGCACTAGCGCAGAGTCAAAGGTGAAACTTCACATGCATTGCAATGTTGTGGGAAAATATGTAACAAAAGTGGGACCGTCCCCTTCTGAGACGTAACTGATAGCGTGTCTGTTCTTGAACTTGAGTTCCAAAGGTTCCAGCCATCGATATCTTAATGCTAATTTACAAACTTATTTAAATAAAATTTACACATACACAACGCAATCCAAAAGTATGGACTGGGATACATTTGCAAATACTTGTGCTACATAATGTTACCGTACACCAAATGCTTGCAGTTGGGGTGCAAGGCTGAAAACCTTGATGCATTTTTTTTTCATGGTTACAGACACATTTCTAGCATTTCTAGAAGGACAACCGCAGAGGGCTCAAACATGCTTTAATTTTCGTGTTTGCTGCAGCTCAAGCAAGCACCTCCTGTCTTCCAGATCAAAATTGGCCATGGTTTGGTGGATAGTTTATGAAGCACAGTTGGTTTGTGGGTTACCAGGTTCAAATCCACTTGGGAATCTGGGGCCTTTCTGTGTGAAGTTATGCATGTTATTTCGGTGTTTATGTGGGCTCTAGGAAAACTCTGGCTTCATCTCACAGTCCGAAGATCTAGTGCTGGTCCCAAGCCTGGATAAATGGGAGGGTTGTGGAAGGAATGGCATCCAACATAAAAACCTATGCCGAATCAGTATGCAGAATGAGATGATCCGCTTTGACGACATCTAATAAAAAGATGGGAAAGAGCTGAAAGAAGATGCTTGTTTATTCCCAGGTTGTAATTGTGTGTGTGAGTTCACCTACTGGAAAAGCACCATATTGTGATGATAAAAAATTGACTAAACACCCATAATTTCAATGAAAGTAGTGGCCCTTAATTCAATACAGGTAGCAGGGTCCTCCAGCAAGACCCTGAATACTAACTAGACCTATGCTGTTGTCCCTGACAGTAAGGCTATTAGATTAAAATATGGGTACACTGATATAAACAAGATGGTTCTCCTTGAGTCGATTCGACCATGGTCGCAAGCCTTTGGAGATAAAGCTGCCCTTAGTGTCAGAAATATACAACCCATCTTTTCCAAAATCAAAAACTGGCAATTATCTGGCAATGACGATTCCATAATATTCCTGAGTTTTCGGGGAACTAACTTCACATTGTTTTCGTTTGTGTATGTTCTGTGTAAAATGAAGTGATAATAAATAGTTAGCTTTATCATTATTATTATTAAAGTACTATACCTCTCATTTTTATGGCTCTTACATAAAGGAAAAGTAATTCTGGTATATTTTCTTTCTAAACAGATTTGATATCTGATCTGTATCTGATCTATATATCAGATATATATATATATATATATGCTGCAGGAGGGTGAAAGAGGGTGAAATTTAAGAGTGTTTTATTTTACTATAGCGCAGGGGTTCTTGAACTATGGGAAGCGTACCACTAGAGGAAGCCTGCGTACCACAGGCTTCCTCTAGTGGTCTCTGAAATTTCCTACTTTTACTAAATTAAATAAGATTAGTTTAGTGTGTTGCAAGAGTACATAGCCCCTTTAAGAGAGACTGCGTGTGTGTGTGTATGAGGGGGTGGTCGAGTGAGAGCAAGCGAGAGAGCGTGCTGAAGCATGAGTGAGAGTGGCAGGAAAAAAAAGTGATTTTGTGCGTGTGCAGCAGGTCACAGCGGTCTGAAATAAAGGCTGCAGCTTCCAAGAGCACGTGGGATCTCTGGTGTTTTACGGCCGCTGGTCAATAGTAAAGGGGTCAGTCCTGAGGGAAAAACTTCGGCCCCGGAGTAAATAAACAAACATATCCCCTGTTCCCCGACCACAGTCTGGAACCCGAACAGGAAAAGGCTAACACGTAAAATATTATCAAAATACTATGATGAATGAAATGAAAATAATGTAATCATGAGATGAATTAAATGGGCTTTAAAATAAGTTTAGCCTTCCTACAGTTCTTTTGTTCAGACATCTGTCAGCCTGCAACGTAGTCGGGTTGCGGCGCATTCTCCAAGTCATTACAACCTAAATTGTGAGGACTCGGAGATAGTAAGCGGAGGAAGCTAAAATTACAAAAGGTTTAATAACAATGCAATGGTGGCTTCAAACGGGAACTTTTAGGATGAGAAGTGTGGGTCTGGAGGAGAATATTATTAGCAGCATTCTAGAAACTGAATCAACAGTAGCGAACCGTGAAAAACAGTAGGGAGATATGACTCAGGTTACATCACATTTGACATGTACATTGACAGGGATTAACAGTTGTTATTGTTAATTAATGTTTTCACCTGCTTTGGGTGTGTACTGTATGTGTGTGAGGGGCTGCCCCCTGCATTATAATCATGGGAAAGAGTTTAAGTGCCATTTCTAGTTCTACTCCTTCACACTTTGTGTGGTTGTGGCTGACTAGTCAACAATAAATAATATTCTTATTGGGAATATATTTTCTTCCTGCCTGCGTTTAGCCGAATAGGGTTACTTACTTCTAATAATTTATTTTTACATGGGTCATAATGGTGGTACTTGGTGTAAAACGTTTCAGAACCACTGCTATAGAGGAAAAACTCGTCCAAAATAATTTAAAACGTGCTGGTTTGGAGTTTTTATAAATCCTACCTTCAACTCAGTCCGTGAATGCAGCATAAGAGCCAACCCGCTCCAGCGGATTTCCACCGATAGTTAGTCGGTCTCTGACGCGGACTGTCATCCTCTGATCTCCCAGGACCCCCGGATTGGGTCATATATCCGTGAATATACGCATGCTTTATGACACGGTGTAATGAAGCGGGAAATTAACAGCATTTAGGGGTAGGAGGGATGAGAGCTGTCCAACAGGAAACTGGTCTGAAAACTCACTGAAGGCTCTTCGGCTGTGGAGGAACTGTTGCACAGGATCCTGCAGCGATGTCCCTGCTGTGTGTCAGAGGTAAGCGCTCAGCTCACGGCTGCACGCTGTCTCCTTTTTCTTTTTATCTATAAACATCTTATAGTTGGCTTAAAATACCGCCAAAGAAAAGCAAGAATGGTATAGTATGATCTGTAGAGCTATTTAATGATAAGATGTTTGTTATTATATTACATCAATATGATCCTATATGGATAATAATAAGGATACAATCTTCAAGCAGGCTAAGAGGGTCTAAAGGAGAATATTTTTTTTAATATTAGAGTACTGACTGTCATAGTCTCTTAGTTAGCTAAAATAAACAGAACAGACTTCAACAGTTTCTTTTAAATGCCCACATGTGTGATTCAAACCCCATGTGGCCAGTAGTCTTTACAGTCTCTGCCCCTGACTGTTACATTCAGTGGCCCGGTTAGTCGAAACTCACTTTATTTTATAGCCCTCTCTGTTCTGAAATAATCTAATAACAAGAGGCTAATAGGAAAACTGTCACAAGTGACAAACATGCACAACTGAGATGCTAAAACAAAGATTTGCCCTACCTGTGTGCTCATTCACTTGGCAGGCAATTACACAAAGTGGAGTTTTGCTCCTTTACTGCAAATGGGAGAACAATGCAATTGTTTTTAAAGTATTTTTTCAAAACTTTAATTTACATGCACTTAGCGCACTTACTACTATTCTGTAAACTTCTTGTTTTATTAATAGAATGACTGTTCTTTAAATTGTAGAGAACTGATTGATTTTGAATGTTTTCATGCATCGTGCCCAGTGTGAGCTCACAGAATATGTATTTAAGTACTAAATAAAATCTTCTATGTATCTTCCAGATCAATTTTGGCATTTATCTCCTCTCAAAGGTCTTACAGCCTATATGCAAATTATACATCAAAAAGTGCTGCTTGAGCTGGACTACTTTAGTAACCAAATTTTCTACATTTTTCCAAAAACTGTAATAAACTGCGAAAAATGTCTCATGACAAACAATGAGAATTCTCTCAATGAGCTCAATCTGTCACGGTGGCAATATGATAACTCTCAATGCAAAAATGCAATAGTTACGAAGAAATTTCTACTCATACTAATATACAGGAAGTTGCTATAGCTCCATTGGCACAATCGCCCCCCAACCATAAATGTTTTTCTACTTCATTTGAAGTTACGTCCATACGACTATTACTAATATATCTACTAATACTATTAGACACCTGGAGGATGAAGATTCACATAGTGGAACTGAGCTACGTGAAACTGAATTCACTGGATTCCCTGGCTCCGAAAACATGTTTTTGTCAAAGTGTGCTGCAATGCAAGTGATGAAAAGGATAATAAGTAGATTTTTATGCTATTTGCATTATTAAATTTAAATTGTTAGAATCACAATCAGTGATAGAATTCTTACTTCTTCTCATGACACGACAGCTGGAGACTTCCAGTGTCATACACCAATAAGCCATAACATTAAAACCAACTGCTGAGTATTGTGTAGGTCCCTCCTTTTTTACATCCAAACAGTTCTGCAGTGCATCGTGTGTGCTGACCCCTTTCTGTCAGAGCCGACATTATCTTTTCCAGCAATGTTTGCCCCAGTAGCTCCTCTGTGCTCCACACAGGGACTTTAAATGTACCATGAGCAGCCATGTCTCTGTCGCCAGTTCACCACTTGTCCATCCTTAGACTACTCTTGTGGGTGCTGACCATTGCAGACCAGGAACACCCAACATGACTTGTAGCTTTGGGGGATGCAAGTCATCTACTCATCACAATTACGTTTTTGTCAAAGTCTCACAGATTTTTTACTTTTTACCATGTTTGACAATTCCAACAAAATACTGTTATTCTGACTTCCCATGTCAGTGGTTAAACGCTTATAAATGTTGTATTGTATTTATATAAGTGTTTTTGAAAGAAGTTTGTAATATACCAAAACATCTTTTACTGTTTTGGACATTGGATTCTGTATTTGTGCTGGACAGCAGTAAATCCATCTAGACGCTCTTGGGTTTCTCCAAAACTCATCGGGGACATTTTTAATGAAATGATTGAAATTCATTTCAAACATTGAAAGTAAACATTTCATTTACATTGAAAGTAAAGGCGCGTATGACTATTATTTATTTCCCTGGAGACTAGGGATGTGAAATTTTGATATCACGATTGTTGTCAGAGAAGTAATCACAGTTTCACGAGTATCAACACTCTGCCAGGATACACCCAGAAAAGAGTTCACACAGCTGTGTCTGTTGTTTGATGCTAGTGGGTCAGTACTGTCTGTGGTGTAACATCAACTTTTACTTCAAGAGGTGTGTTTAGGCAGCCATGTGTACATTACATCCACACCAATCTTCCATAAGATTAAAACCCCCTGCCTGGTTTTGTGAAGGCAGGAATAAAGCTCTGTGATGTCACTATGTGGTCTTACACCTTTCAGTCAGGACCAGCACAAACTCTTTCAGCAGTTTTTGCAACAGAAGCTCTTATGTTGGGTCAGACAACATGGGCAAGCATTGTTTTAAATTATCATCCTCAGGACAAAAGGTTCACCTGCTGCTGAATGTATCCACCCAACTGACAGGAGCCATGAAGATCAGATAATCAATGTTGTTCACTTCAGCAGTCGGTGGTTATAATAATCTGTCTGACAGATGTTTGTCTTGAGAACTAGATATCTCCCTTGCATTTAACATTGAATTTCATTGCTAATATAACGGAGTTGGTGTGGCGTGTGCGCTCGATGTGTCCAAGCGTGTGTGTTTGTGAGTGTGTAATTGTGTTGGGGCTTGAGCCACATTAATTAATTGACTTAATCGCACCTGATTGTACAACGGCATTAAGGTTGAATGGTTAAATATTTGAATAGATCAGTATTTAGTGTGATCAGTATTTTTTAAAGTATTTTTTTCTCCATTAAATAGACAGCATTGTGGATCTTTTTGAGCTGAGTTTTAACCCAGTGTATTGGGTTGAATATTTCTGCAAACAGCGTGTTGCATTTTCTATTTCCTTGAGGTTTGTTTAGGAGGTACATTTTCTGTATTTTTCAGTCCCTCTGGAAATACAACAGATTTTTTACAGGAAAATGAAGGAGCAGTCATAATTAAAAAAGGAATATTTAGTGTGATGACCCACAGTATAGTCTAGTGGATAAGATAATTAATGTTATGTATGTAATGTAATGTCTGAGACCTGCCCTCTTTTCAATTTAATCGGTTCATGGTTTTCATTTAAAATAATCTTTTTTATTTTTTCATATGGATTTGGGGAAAAATATGAAGGATTTTCAATATCCAAGTCCCACAGGTGATCATCAGAAGATGTTGGCTCAGGTAAAACTCATAATGTTGTCTGGGAATCCATTAAAAACATTATTACTACAAGTCAGATAGAAATGGTAGATGCACCGAGAATGTTGTTACCGGCCTTTAGAGCCAATAGTGTCATGCAACATTGTTAAAGTTGTAAAGATATTCACAGATCAACAACTCTGTGAAATAATATATATGTAATGGATCTCAAACAATGTGATTTTTGCACTATAGAAATGTAGGCAATCTTGTTTTCTTCCAAACAAGACATACGTTCAGAGATTAACATCGTGCAGCCAAGACAACAGGGATCGTCTACAAAGTGCAATATAGAGAACAGAAAACCCAAAAAATGCAACCGCTTTAATGATATGCAGTTGAGTTTAAGGATGTGCATCCATGGAATCACTAAAAACCCGAAAACCCTTCCTTCACCAAATACATATAGTTAAAACTATTGCATTTCTTCTTGTACTCTCTTTTCGGTTTCGCTATTTGCTGACGGTGCCTGAACAATGCCTTTTGTCTTTTTACCACAAAAAAGGCATTATATATGTTTTCATCATATGATGAAAATCATATATATGTTTTGACCGCATTTCCTCATGAGTGATCCAGGAACCTAAAATCTGTGAATACCTTTCGAATTGTTTTGTGTATTTGTTTTTGTGTCTTAAAAAAACAGAGTTTTAAAACACACAATTTACATGTTTTCAGAACTTGTAAATTTGTATTTAGTTTTAAAATTTGGTTGTATATTTGTAAAGCACTACTGAGCCACTGTACTATTTGCCTCTTTATTGCTGATGTATAAAGATCAGTTTAAAAACATACACACACAAATGTGAGACACAAAACCATTGCACCTCCAAATCCGAGGTCATGGTTCTTTGCTGGATAGACAGCAAAGTGAACGGTCCCCTTGTGCTTGGGGATAAGTTGCTGCCTCAAGCAAAGGACAAGAAGCTTTTGGTGTCTGGTGTTTGTGAGATGGACAGAGAGTTCGGGTAGCATCAGCCGTTTTGCATCGGTCCGTTTTGAAAAAGGGTTGAGTCATAAGGCAAAGCTCCCAATTTACTGGTCCATCTACGATCCAGACCTCCCCTCTGGTCATAAGCACAGGGTAGTCGGAGAAAGAATTTGATCAAGGATACAAGATGCTGAAATGAGCGTCTTGTGTAGGGTGGCTGGGCTCATCCTTAGAGATAAGGTACGGAGCTCAGAGATGCGAAGGGAGCTGGAAGGGGAGCTCTGTCGTATTGAAAGGAGCCAGTTGAGGCGGTTCGGAGATCTGATTACGATGCCTCCAGGACGCCTCCATTTGGAGGTCCTCCAGGCACAACCTACTGGCAGGAGACCTTGGGGAAAACCCAGAACCTGCTAGAGGGATTATATATCTCATCTGGCTTGGTAATGCCTCAGGATGTCCAAGGATGAGCTGGAGAGTTGGAATTCCCTTCTAATCCACTGTGACCCGGCCTCGGATAAGCAAAGAAAATGGATGGATGGATAAAGATACTTATAAATGAAACCACGGTCCTAACTTCTGTTGCACGGGTTGTAGAGATGGTGGATTGTTAGTAGAGGTGAGCTGAAAAGTGACATGTTTGACATGACTTGTCACAAGTACTGCGGAAGTTCCCCTGAGCAGGACTCCTGTTTCTGTGAGGACTTGGATTAGAGCTGATCTCTGAGCTCGGAGCAGTAGATTGTGGAGGAGCAGGGCAGCTGTGTCACTGAACTGATAAGGAATAAGTTGTTACTGAAAATGAGCATGTCTATGGTGCCAGATAAAGTCAATTAAGTAAAGGAGGAAATACCCAGATTCACACTGCAACCAATTTATTTAAAATTTTGTCTCCTTTCCACAGTACAAATTGTTCTCCTTTCACAGATTGATTTTCACATCATAAACTATTGTTTGCCTATCTCCAAGCTCACAGCCTCCGGCGTTTTGTTTCCAACTTATCGTTTTTGACAATTTGTCATATTGGGTACAAGCGCTGCATGAGGGTGGAGGGGCACCACAGTATAGAATGATGATAAAGGTGTGGGGGTTGGAGGAAGGGAGGGGGTGATACACAGCTGTGCTGCAGTGGCCTCAGCCAGGTAGAATAATGAAAAGACAATTTTGTTTCATAGCTTGCACAGAGATTGATGGGGAGTCTGGCTCATTTCCACCTGTAAGAGTAAAACTTTGAATCTTTTACACAAACTTCTGTGTTTCATTTCTGTCTCTGAGTCTAATACATCCATCGGATTGAAATGCAGCTCTTGAGCTGAAGGATTTGACCTGAAATATAAAGCAGTCAAATTTGTCATATTTGCCTTGATGACTGGGAATCGCTGCTGGCTCCTTATGTTTGTTATATTTGACAGAAACAAGTTCTGGCAGACTCTTAATAATAATAATGTATGCTTTATATACACACATTTATACCATATAACAGTTATTGTACTCACCTGCATTTGACCCATCCCTGAGGGGTAGAGGGTATCCTCTATGAAACGCCCTGCTCAAAGAAGCTAGATCAAGGGGTCTTCATGGGCGCAGTAGTTGGCGTCTCTTTATTATGAAAAAAAAAAAAAATCAGAGCAGCATCTCATTAACTCATCTCCAGTTTTACAAATATATGTTAAATGAAAAAGTTTGTACACACTTGTTTATTGTTCGATTAATGTCGGGCCGTCTATATTAATTCTGTTAGCATGCATACGGCAATACCCATTATATGTTAGCATTAAGCTAACGGAACAAGCGCTAATTCTTTGTCCACATTGTTGTGAGGCAATAAACATTCAGACACCTGGTAGCCGTTGTCTCTCATTTGAAGAGCTGCTTATCTGCCAAAATGAACGCTAACGTTCTGGGAGAGCAGTATAAAAGGACAAAATTAAACTTCCGCCTTCTTATAAAAAACAAATTTGGATTTTATCTACCTGGGCGGTTGTAAATTTACCTGGACTGGCCGCACAAGTAAAGCCTATGCATGGGAATCACTGCATTCGATGATGTCATTCATTTATGGCTATTGTATGATGCTTTCACACTTTTTATTGTTAGCAGTATTAGGCAATAACTACAGAATTGAGTTTCCATCAAACGTGGTAGGATTATGGGTCTTGGGTGAGAATAGAGCCCATTACATTTTGATGCAGATCCAGGTAAAGGGGCCTATCTACGATTTCAGATATTTATGAGGAAATTTAAATATTGGGGAATGGCTTGTTTAACTGTCTGCACTTTGATGCAGATGCATACAGAATAAAATTTCTGAATGTCACAAAAGTAGTAACACTAAATTAAATTGTAATAACAATAAAAAAATTATGGTTGCCATTCTAGTTTTAATTCTGATAAAGCTCATTAAGTTGCATGCAAAATGACAAATATTGCCTTGTTTCTTCCAAGAAATATTGAAGTATTTTTGTTTTTTTCTATGAATGTCACACATATATGGCTTAGCAGGGGTAGTTGTATGTTTGATAATTAGATTCAATTAGATTCATTCAGTCTGCACATTGTGCTGTTTTTAAGGAAAACATTGAACCCTACCTATCTGTCAGTGTGTGTATATGTGTTGATATTAAATGCTTAGGTCGGGCAAAAGTGGCTTTCATGGCTCAACATTTCCATCAACATAAACTGATCACTCGTTTTGAATCTATGCTACCAGAGGATGTTTGCAAACGTAGGAACATGCAAACATAGCCCCACTTGAGAGCATCAAAATTGTGTTTTGTGTAATACTGCCTTTTTTCGTTTTTTTTAAAGATTCTTTGAGTCCTTAGGTCTCAATCTACAGGACCGGCTGTCGAGAGATATGAGAGACACAGAGAAAGAGAGCGAGAGAGAGAGAGAAAGGGAGATGAGATGCAGCAAAATGCCATAGGTTGTCTTCTCTACCTACTGAGCTAAAGGGCGGCCCAAAATATAAAACAGTTTACGGTGACTATTTAACTCTCTCATTATGTCTCATCATGCTCCTTTGTACATCATGGTGTTACCTTTATCCTCTGTGTTTGGTTTTGTACTTATTATTTTAACTTATTTTAAATAAGTTAAAATTGGGGAGTTTTTATCATAAACAATATTGATTGCTTTTTCAGTATTATTCATTTGTAACCTAAATGCATCCTGAGTGCCTGGACCTGGATTTATATACCGTATTTTTGCTCATTATTCATCTGCTCTCATTGGTTGCTGTGTTTATCACATTTTGTGATCGTACGGTATGTCCCTAAGTGATCATCAACCATCAAATAATTACGTCACCGAAAAGTCGGGGATTCAAAAACTAATGGATGGATCATTTTCCAATTTCATACCTACATAGACCTCAGTGCGAGGAAGACGTAAATTGATTTTGGGAAAGCTCGGTTGTACACTTTGCATACTAAGTTTTCAGTCCATATTTCCTCAACCATTGGTCCGAAATTGAAGCCAAATTTAGTGCATTTGAATCTACTCGAAGAGGTCTTTCTTGTAAATATCATATTTTACTCTTAATAGTTCATATGTTACTCAATAGTGGATTTTTTTATGAAACAGGGTTTTCTAGACATAACTCAAAAACTTTGTCATGCATAATTTTTTAATTGTATACCTACATCTCCCTTAGAGCGAAGAAGATGTGGAATGATTTGGGATTTTTTGGGGTTATATCCTTGTCGTCGGGGACGACAGCATAGGTGTAGTTTATCTGTTGAATGATTCAATATATTCAGAGTTGTAGAGAATGGAGGCAGTTATTTTAAATTTGAGGACGCTCATTACTGTCTGTAGTCTTATGTCGGGACCATTTGTCCTTGTGAAAAGTCAATTACAAACCAGGTTACTTGTAATCGTGGATAAAAAATCTGTGATCCCCAAGGGAATTATGCTTTGGGAAATCAGGTTTTTCTAAATCCATATCCTGATGACTTAAACTAGGTTTCTCATTTACATGACAGTTAAGAACTCAGCTGCCTGTAGGAGGAGGCTGACCATAACCTGGTTACCGAAGTAGAGATAACAACTCTTTGTCAGTCCTGAGATAAAAAACTGAAATTGGTGTTTAAAACATTTCACTGACAACAAAGCTCACATCCTGTCTGTGGCTGTACCAACATGAAGAGCTATGTGAACGATAGCCGGGAGATATTCTCGGTCCATCGGCCCATTTTCTGATTTTTCGATCCTCTGCGCAGGATGACATCACGTCTTTGTCTTGCCGCTTTGTCCTCGTCATAGTTCCTTTACCTGCTAAAGGTCTTAGTAACTTTGTCATAAAGCAGTCTTATTTATGCAAAAAGTTAATTGAAAAAAATGCATGTTTTAAAACCTCATTAAACAAACCCATACATTCCATCTTTTGGTGGGAAATGCAGACAAACCAGAGGAGTGACCTCCTTGTTCCTAGAGAGCTGTGATACATTAGTGAGGACATCTTTCTCTCTCCGTGTTTCTTGTAGTGTTGAGGACCTTTAGAACTTGCATGATGACTGGCAGCACTCTAAAACCAGTGAATGACTGCAGAATGAAAAGGCGAGGACAGGAGGATGCAGTCTTTGACAGTTTAGTCAGAACCCACACTCAGCTATTTCCAGCGTGCAATTAGCAGCAGAATAAGTACATACAGTGACGGTACAGAAATATTCACAAGTGTGCTAAGTGTTGAGTCAGATGGCTGGCGAAGGCTTGGCATTAGAATATATCACACTGCCGTGACCAGATATAAGTACACTGAAGTGGACTGGAGGTATGTGGAGATGACAGGAAGGGAAACATCACTTCTTCTCCTGATCAGATTAGCACAAAAACTACAGTCATGGCTTTATTTTAGAATTAAATATTCATAAAATATAACTGAAAGTGTTTGGTTAGCCATCGTAGATGCAATAGATAATGGAGGTAGGTGAGGACAGACCGGGTTAGCAAATACACAGGCACTGTGATGGAATGACTAGGACTCAAGTAAAGCTTCAGCGGTCTGGTTTGGGGGGGGGGAGGGTTGGAATAGAAGTAGAATAATCCCCTCGCCATCTGCTGCTTATACAGCCCTGTTGTGTTTATGTGTGTGTGTGGTTGTGTGTAGGGCCTAGAGTCACGTGGTATAGGATATTCACTTCCTTTTCCTCCTTTTCATGATAATGCTACTTCCTGGAATCAGACTCACCTGTCTCTGACATCGTCCTGACCCTTCATCTTCATCTGCTGCTCAAACGTCCTTTTTCCTGGGTCCTTTTTGAAATGCTTATTAAGGACAGCTTTAGCTCAGTAGGTAGAGCGGTTGTCCCTCAGTGGAAAGATTGTGGGATAGATCCCAGTCCTTGACGCAACAAGGCGTGGGGTCTTTAATGAAGACCCTGCAACCATAATTTCCCCTCCGGGTGCATCAAAGGGGCTGGCCATTGCTTCTCATGGATGGGTCAAATAAATGCAAAGAATACGTTTCATGATGCTGTGCTGTGCGATAAATATTATTATTATTTTTATTATTATTATTATTATTATTATTGGAGAGACAAAATCACAGATCATTAAAAACAAATATACTTTGTGTGTAGTGCCGTGCAAAAAATGTCGGTCTACCTACATGCTGAAAAAAGGCTTGGTGCTCACCAGAGGATTTTCAAATCTTAACCATTTAATTTAGCTGAAACATCTCACATGGTGGTTTATGGTTACGGATTTGCTTTTTGGTTTTCTACCTTCCCTTTAAATAACTCACATCATGTTGGTCTCATGTCATTTGAGTTCACTCATTGTCCATATCTTGTAGTTTGTAACATAGACAGAACCTTCCTCATCCACTCATAGTCAGAAGTGATAACAGGTACGTGTTGTCCTGGACCAAAGTTAATTCAATCAGGTGAGGCGAATGAAGTAAAGATCATTATTTATCGCAGTAGGTAATATTTGTAATTATATATTATATATATTATTGAGTTGTCATCGCCGCGGTCACCAATCACATCCACCGGCGCCGCAGACCCTTCGTGTTGACGCGATAACTCATATAAACTATTTCATGGAACAGTTTCAAATTTCATACCCACATAGACCTTAGCATCAGGAAGAACTGGATTACTTTGGAGAAAGGTCAGTTGTATAATTCCAACACTAGGGGGAGTTTGATCTACAAAAGAATAAGTAAAGTTCTTTTCAGCATTTTACAAGGCAGTTTCAAACATTTATGTGGCTACAGTTTGACAATTATATGTGTGTATATCTTTAATTTTGAGCCCATTTTAAACCATTAAACAAACATTGATCAGCCATAATTCTCAGTTCATTGCATTGCAGAAAGAGGAACAACACAATATGGGCAGGTGGTTTACATTTTATGGTAATCGTTAAACATATAATATACACTGTCACTCAAATGTCTTCATCATAATCATATTTTGTCTGCAGTCATTTTGTCTTCCTCTGTCTCAATCATAACACCTTTCTTCCCTTAATGATGGTGTTGTTGGATTGTCCACCTAAATAAGAAATAAAACTTGTGTAATAAAAGTGATATCACCACCCTTAGTTATCCGTTGTCCTGTTATAGATTCAAATGAGATGTTTTCACATTTCACACTACATTGAGAGGATTATTTTAGCCCGTTTGTGTTTTTTGAGCACAATGCTGGACGTATTTGCTCTTTCAGTATCTTCCTTCAAATTTAACTTTGTAATGTTTTTGCCCATTTGTTGGGAACTGCATCATTCTTCAGTCGGGAACCAGACTCTCCACATAGGTTCACTCTCACCAGAGGGTCAAAGCAATTATTGTAGCTTAGATACGTTTGTAGGTAAGTTTATAATAACCACCACACACACACACACACACACACACACACACACACACACACACCCACACACACAAATTTATTCGGTTGGCTCGGCTGGGTCTGCAGAGGTCTATAGTTCAATTGAAGCTAGAGGGTGTTAATGACATGGCTACCAAGTTGCCAACCTAAACACTCTCCATCGTACAGTGAGTCAAAAGACTGGGGCTAAAAATAGATCCACCGTCTGGCCTCTTGTAATGGCAGTACTCTATTCCATGTCCGTTGGCCTGCTGAGCGTGTGCGATCTGCTGATCCTGTTCATCAGATTTTTTGGGGCGTTAGTGGACCTGAGAGAAATGAATAAGCGAAGAGCCCAAGAACAAAGTGCTGCTTGACAAGTAGTCATTTACTTTATTAATACCTGCTGCATAATAATCTTTCCCCCTGAAGATTAAGAGGTCAATGGTCCACATTAGCAGGTTGGGATTGAGTGACTTGCTCAAAGACACATCAATCCCATCAGCGTCAAGTATTTACAAAAACAGCTTTTATCCTTTGTAAGTACATTTATGAATGAAATACGTGCACTGCTATTTAGCAGATTTGCTATTCTGTCAGTCTCTCTGCCACTTCGGTTGAGCCTGAAACATCTCAATGACTATTAGATTGAATGTGATTGAATTTGGAACAAACAATCCAGTACAACAATATCACACATAATGGTTGGACGTGGTAATCGAACATCCAACAACAATCAATCAAATAACTTTCATGCCAACTGAGACTACTTTCAATAAACTCTGAATGAAGTAAATCAATATTTTCCCTTTAAAAAACTCAAAATTGTTCGACTTCAAATCTGTATTTTTTATATCAAAAAATCAATTAATAGACTGACAGTCTAAACCTAAGGCCCCTAACCAAACCTTCAGAACACTTATTTCACTGTTTATTTGCCATTCTGGCCACTAAATAGATTAATAACTAAAGAAAGAGAAAAGGAAAGAAAAATTGCTGAGTTCACTGACGCTCTATGATCTTATTATAGAATTGATTAATAAGCGATAATCTTTGTTAGTCACATTACATTTTTTATATTAATGAATCGAGGTAAACTGTGTTATTTTAACATGCATTAACAATTTCTTTGGAGGGGAGGGGCTTTGTCTTCTCTTATGATTCTTTTTTTGGTTAATCACTTTCTGTCTTGGTTTTGGAGTGATGAATTCAATACAAGGGTTAAAAATGGTAATTTCTTTTTATTTGGAAGTAAAATGGAGGCTTAGAGAGCAACATCCTGGCTACATCTCTTAGTTGCACATACAGACTTTCCAATCTACTGAGGGATTAACATTATTTCTTGTGAGCTCAGTCATGGCAGGATTATGCAGAAAATGATAATCCTGATTATTCTGATCAGTATTGACATCACAGTCATTTATCTTGTCGTAGCAAATTTCGCGACAGCTGTGGGAGCGTCTTTTTCCCCTCCACGTATAACAAACATAGGTAGGTAGGTAGATAGGTCAAGCCCCTTTGCAAGAAGTAGTTAGCCAATATTTCAAATACCTCTATCATAAGGTCTTGTTCACGCCGGCTGCTATGGACGTCTGAGTTGATGAAGGACGTTTATCATTAGGAAGATTTGTCTTGACCAGTGTGCCTCATCTTAAAGTAGTTTGTGGTGTTTTCAAGTAAGTTGCGTTACATTGTTGCACAAACACTCGGCATATATGTAAGAGCAGGGAATTGACACGCTTTCCCAGTATATTGTTGTGCTTCAACCCGAAATATATAAAAGGTGAGGAACCAAAAAGAGAGCACAAACCAAATTATAGTGCAAGTTGACCAAACAGTTAAATCAATCTATTTTGGCCTTGTCATGCCAGCATGCGTGCTAACATTTCGGTCTAGTGGACCTTCATCAGAGCACAAAAGTTGACTGGAGATCAGACAGTCAACTTTTGCAACAAAAGAGTGACCTCAGAAGGTCACTCTTTTGTTACCTTCTGAGGTCACAAAATAGTTCTATGAGCTTGGTTGGCTTTGAGGTTGTATTTGAAGGTACCATGGACTGGATCCTCTGATGGAAGCATATTTGTGAAGTGTCCATGTGACTTGGAGTGGTCTGTTGTCTTTGGTCTTGCAAGATGTAGGTTTTTGCTTCTTTTTGGTGATATCCGTGACTACGGAGTTCATTTTAACCATTTCAATTAACACATATATGTCTTCCAGTTCTGGATCAGTGTAGTAAATGTCTTCAATCCAGTTAGTTGATTCAAATCACTCAGATGAGGGGGTAGCCAGAGGTAGTTTCTTTCATCTTGTAGTTCCTGATCAGTGCAGTAGACTGTAGGTGCCCTCACTTCAGTCAGTAGATTCAAATCATCTAGCAATGACTTGGCCACGGTGGAAATCGTCCTTTTGCTCTCTTCTGGCAGGAGCTGCGGTCCAAAATAGTGGATAACAAGTAGGAACATGTAGTGGACGCGCGTGCCTTCCCAGAATATTGTTGTGCTTCAACCAAAACTTTATAAACAATATGAGGCATATATGATTTGTTCTTGGCGAACCTCTCTAATTCACCCCCTGCTCGACATTTAATTGCCGTTTTGATCATCTGCTTTCTGTTGTCTATTAGTGAAAGCAATTCATATGGACTTCATCCTGGAAATGTTTGCACATGCTTCAGGGACCACCATTGATCAGTCAATTGGTAGATGGGTGTTGTGCTTGATTTTCTTTGTAGTGGAATATTTTATGGATGGAGCACTAATTTTAAACATCAATATTGTGCGCTCCTGTTCGTTTAATAGTATGATGCCAAAATTGTCATTCTTGCCCCACGTTTCCTTAATTTTTGTATCAACAGTTCAATGCAGAAGGCTCTGGTACATGTCAGTCCTGCTTAAGGCATTAGCTGCAAGGGATTATTCCACCAGCCAAACGCTCTGCATCAGCAGCACGCATCCTCTCATACAATCACTCTGGCGGACACGTGTCTGACGTCTGGCCTGCTTTACTACCTTTGCCCAGACTTGCTTTCCCTCTGGTGCAGCGGGGATGCAGAACTCTTCTGGCACTACAATATGGCACTGACCTTTGTTTTGTTTTTGCAAACAAAATGCTGCCTCCATGTTTCATTTCACAAATTCACTGGCATATAATTTGAGATTTGATTTTGTAAGGGCAAATTTTGAGATGGAACATGCGTAACAGAAGTCAAAAACTGGTACTGACTAAACATAAAGCAAAGTGATTTTATTATTAAAGCACTTTTAAACCCTTTGATAGCATGTAAAGAATTATTTATATGGTTAAAGACAGCACAGTGGAACCTTACAAATTTCAAGGAGAACATCAGTACTGTTGATGTAACTCATATATTTGTCAGCTACAAAAAACACTTTCCTCCATAAAATTCAACTCAAATTTTGTTGAATCATTGCCAGAGGAGAACCTTAAAAAAAAAAAAGCCCTGTTACAAAAAAGAATTGCCCTAAATCGTCATTAAAAGCAATAAAATGAGAAATGTCATACATAAATCATCTAAATATGTTCTCTTCGGGCAAACGAGTAAACGTGCATCTGATGCTGACTATTACACTATAATATTAAAGAGATTGTGTTACTTAATATTGTTCACTGTCACACCCATCAACTGTGGAGTATCCCATTACATTGGGATACTCCACAGTAAGCGATAATCTGCACATCTCAACTAGCAGCAGTGATAGTTCCAAAAGTCACTCTCAACTTATCTAAAAATCAATTATCTTGCCTGGATAAACAAGTTTCAATTTTACTGGAAAAATAACACTCAACAAAAAGTATCTTTCAGCAAACATCCTCTCCCTACCAATTCCCTCAACTCCCCATCTTACCTATTGATTAAACAGTCAAACAGTTTTATAGAACCAACCTATTTCAATGAAGTTTGAAATATGTTCCAAGAAAAGATCCCATAACGACTCAATAATGAAGAGAAATACAGGTAAAACTTTTTAGAGTTCAATAATAAAATGACGGATTTCTTTGTGTCATTTCATTTGAGCTAAATTTAGACAGTGTTGGACCTACGGTTGTAAAGTTATGGATGAGGAAGTGTGTTTTCAAAAAAATTCTCCCCCTAATGAGTGACATATGAACTATTATAGTAAACTAATATATATATATATAAGATACACTGTACAGTGTCCAGATTTATTGGCACCCTTAAAAACAATTACATACACAAAAATCACAAAAATGTCTTTATTATCTATACCTATGATTTAATTGAAATTATCGATTGTTGACTGTTGACTGTGTCCGGCCAGTCACACATGTATTCTAATGGCCCAGTTGAATCTTGACCAACAAGGCCAGCGGGCTTCCTGTGTGCCTCCGCCAAGCTGGCACGAGTGACACTAAAGGCAAGCAGTGCTGACAGATTTAGACAAATGGCCTGTTAATGATTTTTCCCTGCAAATTCTTCTCTGTGTCTCCTATCAAATCTCACACTTTTAGACTGGGATTGAATCAAGGTATTGATCCCTTTGAACTTTTAAACTCAAACTTTTGTACTGATGATTGTTTCTGGGAAGGGTCAGTTACATATTTTTGCAAGTAGGGGGAGCTTTACCTCCAAAAGTTTTCCATTCAACCATTGATTTGATATAGTCTAAATTTGGTGCATACGAATCGACTCAATGAGATCTAAATGATTTGCGTCATATTTTCCTATAATAACTCATATTTTATTCACTAGGGGGAGCTTTTTTTTGGGAAGTATACTCTTTTTTGAACATAACTTTCCAAGTGTTGGTTCACCTAATTTGGGTAATATGAATCAGCCAACCGAGATCTTTCTCCAATATATTTCACTATTATAGTTCATATTTCACTCATTGGATTGAGCTTTTTGTGTAAAACACAGTTTCTCATCTGTAATCTCCCAACCCTTAGTCTAATTGTGTCTAAATTTAGCTCATATGATTTTACACAAAGAAATCCATCTTGTTTTATTAGTAAGCTCAGAAAGAAATGGGGAACTGTATTTACCTTCATTATTGAGTCACTATGGGATCTTAATCGTATCTAAGGATGGGTATATTGCTGACATCAGAGAAATAGTTAGAGTGAGTCAATATAGACTGTTTGAGGTTATTCATGATTCGCATTCGAATTGAAAAGCTCAATCAGGGCGATTGTTTGCACAACGCAATGGATTTGTTTTTTTTCCGGAGATATAGCTTTCCAGTCGGGAACGGCACATAGGTTTACTTAACTTTAAAATTGTATTGAATATTTTTTGACTGATAAAGGTTTTTGAGACATAGAAGCAAATTTGTTTACGCAGTGGTTTTTACATACAACAAAACATAAATCCATGCTCAGTGATTAAAGTGTATTTAAAAAATGACATATTTTGTAATATAAATAATTCACATTAGTCCTCTGTTCACTAAATGCAAAGGCACATTTTAACTGCCAGAATTATTTCATAATTGAACATAAGGTAAACCTATAAGGGCTCACTTGATTATGTAATTTTTTGTGATACACTGAATAAAGTCACAAAGAAAATTCAGAATCTCCAAAATCCTTCCTGGATACACCTCAAACATCAACTTTTCCACTCCACAACTATATGGTGGAAGTTATGATGCCTCATTCTCCTCAAGTGTTTTGAATCTTCTATATATGCTCCAGACCTCATTGAAGTTAAGTGTTCTAGCACAGACAATACAGATGGTAGAGATCAGAGAGGAAGAAAAATGATACTACTAAGGTCATAAAACCTAGATACCTCCAAAACTTTTTGGTACTTTTTTAACATAACTCCTGTTTCTATGGGAATAGTGATGTGTTGTGAGACTGATAATTGCCTCAATAATGAAACACAGAACAAGGTTATGAAAACATTACAAATGTCGTAATGGAATCAAGAAGCAGAATGTTCCAACAACAACAATATAAAATGAGAAGAAACAGAGATTAGATGAATTTACCTTGGGAATAATCTGTGTTCTCATCTTTTCTCTCTTCTAGTGAAAAAAGCCAAACTACATGGGCCTCCAGGTAAGAGTTGATTTATCATACTGGATATCTGTTGTTGTTTTGTAATGCTCTGGTATAAAAAGGGCAGGTTTGTTGCAGACAGTCATGTTCTCTGGGTTATAACTTGAGCTGGGACTTTACAGTAAATCTAGAGGTGGTGGCTTTACATTGCTTCCTGAAGTTTGTGAAGACTTTTGCTTTCATAAGAATGCTTTGAATACATTTTTAGCTTCAGTGAAATTGTTACAAGAAATCAAAAAGCACAAGTTTCTCTATTCACAAGGGACTGGAATTATCTAAGGACCTGATGTGATTAAGAGATGAGACCCACACCTCTGTTTTTTCATGCGGGGCATTCACACTTGATAACTTAAGTCTGTATATTACTTATATTTATCGATATTATCCTCCTGGATATGATGTCAAGGCTCTATTTAACAGCTGCTCTTGCAAATAGCAGTGAGCTGCAACCAGGTCAGCTGTCAGCGCTTATGGGTGTATATCGGACAGGCAGGGGTTCTGGAGGTCGTACGGATGGGCAGGCAGGCTCGTCCAACATCCTGTGTCTCTGTTACCCGCCTCAGTGGTTGGCGCGGTGCGTCCTGGAGTTGGTGTCATACCAAACCCCTTCTATGATAACTCCTAACGATGGACACCCGGATCGTGTTTTGAAGAAGAATGTGTTTAGCTGCAATAATCAATATCAATTGCAAGACAAATTGACCATCAACACCTCTAATACAAGGTTGAAAACAGTATTTGATTATATCAGCTGCCATAATTCGATCAAGAAAGATGCAGAAAAAGCAGAAGAGGAAACAATAAATAGGAATTCTGCCCCCAAATCTCTGAAATGCAGATTCACACGAGACTAAAATGATCAGATGACCTCTTTGTTTGGCAACATAGGTAGGTGGATAATTTACAGTGGAATCTTTACTTTACAAATTATCAACATGATGCATTTGAGCTGGCTTAAAATCACAGACATCCTCCCTAATTATTATAAAATTACCACAGGTCCCCAGGTAATTCTAGTCCCATGCAGTAGGGTATATGTTTATATTTGTTTGATGAGAAAAAAAATCAAAAGCCAATCTTAAACCTGAATAATACTTAACGAAAGCCCTGTTCGCACAGGACTACAATAACCTTGGGACCTGGGATAATTTGTAGTAATTGCAGAGGACGCCAGTTTTATTTATCCTGTGTGAATTAAAAACGCCTTTAATTATATCCCTGAAAAGTCGAGTTTGGATATTATTGAAACATCATCGTCTGCGTCAGGTCCTTTGTGTTAGCGCAATAATACAAAAACTGTTTTATGGATAATTTTCAAACATTACAATCCATAGACCTTAATGCGAGGAAGAACTGGATTGATCTTTGGAAGACATAGGAACTTTATGTCCAAAAGTTTTTGGGCCATCATTTCTCAACCATTGGTCTGTTTTATTCCAAATTTATAAATACAGAGATTTATCTGGTAAATAAAATATTTTACTCTAAAAGTTAATGTTTTTCATAGCTTGTGGAGCTTTTTTTTTTTTTACAAATAATTCTGTGGGCATAACTTCACATTTTATTGAAGAGTTCAATCAAAGGGGATTGCTTGTACAAGGAAGGGGATGGGGACTTTTCGGTGATATTCTCTTGCTGTTGTGGACAATAGCATAGGCCTTGTTTGTAAAGTTAATGTTCTACCGCAAATTATCTACTACATTTCACCAAAGACAGACGTCAGGTGTTAATTTTAGTCCCATGCGAATCGGCGTCTCATGGATTTCCGAGCGGAATTCATATTTATTGTTTCTTATGTTCGCTTTTCTACCTCTTTCCAAATTGAATTATAGTGGCTGCAGTGTATATAAACGTAATGCTTGTTTGAACTTTGCGATGGAAGTGTCGATGATCAATGTGTCCTGCAATTGACATTAGTTTTCACAGCTAGCTGCGTTCTTTATAACCACACGAGCCGAATGATCCAAGGCCAAGGGTCACTGAAGGGGGTTTGGGGCGAGACAAGTTAAAAAACAAGTCATATCTTTTGTCCTAAAAAGAATTATCAACAATAATGATTATTCAAACCCATACTGAAGCATTATCTATCTTTTCATGGACTACTTACCGACCTTTAAAACAATGTTTGATTCATGCAAATTAGAATTAGAAATCCTTCTATTTGCATGAGTGAACGTACCCCTGTACAGTCTTTCTCGTGGAGCCCATGTCTGAAGTGCTTGTTCGTACTTAAATATCCTTATGGAAAATAAGAATATAAAGATGCTTATCAACAGTGGTCAGAGTGAACCCCTCACATCCGCGTTTCTTTCGTTGCAATTTTTTTGATTTCTACCTTTTGCTGTCTGCGTCTCCTTCCATTTTCTATCCAGGTGATGATGAGGGAAGAATAAGAGAAATGAGTGGGAGAACAAAAATCCAAGCCACAGGAAAAAAAGAAAATCAATAGATCATCACAGACAATGGGCCACCTGCAAGCTTGAAATGACAAGTTGTCATCTGGACATAAAGGAAAAGATTGAGACAAATCCCTCCATGTCTTCAGGAGACAGAGACAGACTCTAGATAGAGGGGATAATTTGTCACTGGTTGCCTCTGGCCTTTGATTGCATGGCAGATTTTCAGAGCGGAAGGAGGAGATTTGATTGGCCTCCCCAGGGTTCATAAAACAGGACATGAGTGATGGGATTGCTGCTCTTTAATTCATTTATTCTGTCATTCTTTTGAAGTACGACTACTAGCAATTTACCCGTTTAATACTATAGAGTAATATCAATTTGTGCAATCAATTGATTTTCAAATACACCTATGGGTTCGATTTTGCCCTGGTAATTTCGGTCTTAAAAAAATTAACGAATTGTGTTTTCTTCCTTAAGAACTTCAAATTATTATCTTGATGTAATCATTGACAATATTAAAAATGTATATTAAAAAAAGATTACCACCAGGTAAACTCTCAGGAGAAGGACCTCAATGGATCAACGACAGTTGTTTATACACAAATTCGGACACCATTCTGGAGCCGTACTCGTGATAGCTCTGGTGACCTGTCCTTTAACTATGGGGCTCAGCCCAAAGAAATTTCATTGGGCCATTTCTCCGTAGGTAAGCTTAGCCATAAGGGTCAGGATCCCTTCGATCCCTTGCAAGATGGGTTGCAAGGGATGAAATAGGGGACCTTGCCAGTGCAAGTTCCTGCCATCACATGTCCCTTTTCGACGTAAGCCAACCAGGTGCTACCTCCAACCTTGTATTTGAACCAGTTTTGAGTTGGTTCATTTGAGAATAATTTGGTTTTCCATGTGCTAGAGAGGCACCAGAGCCACATGAATCAAAAGTTTCGCTATACAAAATGACAAAGGTAGAAGTAGACTGGATAATAAATTAAAAGCAATAAATGTGGAGGCATTGCAGTACTGGATGGTGGTCTGTGAGGTCATTAGATGCGTAGTTAATGGGTTTTTTTCTTACTTTTTGACATCAATTTTGTCTTCTTCATGGAGTATGAAGACATTTCATAGATACGGTCATGTTTTGCTTGACTTAGGGTCAAATGGTCGTTCTAACTGCAAAGATTTGTGATGAAACCACTCAGTTTTCTCCATATCTGTATGTTTTATAATAATAATTATAATTATAATAATTATAATAATAATAATAATAATAATAATAATAATAATATTTTTTACTGTATTTATCACATTATCCACATTACAATGTCGTGTAACTTATTTCTGCATTTGACCCAACCCTGAGGGAGCATTTGGCTGAGCTACTTAGCTAAAGCCATCCTAACTTATAATTCCTCAATATGGACTAAAGGAATGTAGAGTAACTGGTCCAAACCAGCTCTGGAACTGACTTGGTTCAAAACAAGGTGATCCTAGGGATATTTAATGTCACCTGTCTGACAAGGATAGAACCACAGTAGATATCACTGGATATCCCACTGATCAGCCTCCTTTTTGATGTTTATGCTATTTTGTATCACAAAGAGCTCACAAAGAAATAGTTGTTTATAAGCATTATTGACATAACAGAGTGGTAGAGACAGGGCAAATAGGAGGTGTCTTATTTGGTAGTGATTTTTTACTTAGTAAAAGGGTTAATGTCATACACACAACTTTTTAATGAGTATTCACAAGCACAACAGCTTTAACAGCTTCAACCTATTAAATAGGGACAAAACCCACCCTGGTAGGCATTAATGTTATCATAATTAACAAACTATTAGCTTACATTTTGGATACATGGCTTGTATAAATCAATAACATCACATTCAGGACAGATTTTCGGCTCAGCAGACTAATTTATGAGGGATATGGTTTTGTAAAACTGCTTAAATCAAATCACACTAATATTTTTGAATATGAAGTATTTGCATGCATGAATACTGTGCTGAAGACTTACTGCAGACCTGTTGGCAATCAGCTTTTTTAGGTGTTGGGAGAATAAGGACACAATTGTGGGTAAACCATGTGGCATTTCACTCTGAGTGCATAAAGTTGGTAATTTGTAAATGGACTCTTCTTATATAGTGCTTTTCTATTCTGCTTTACCACTCAAAGTGCTTTTACAACACGAGTCAGCATTCATCCATTCACACAAACATTCATACAGTGATGATTCATAGAGGCTGCCGTGCAAGCTGCCACATGCTCATCAGGAGTGGTTACCATTCACGCCATCATTCAAACACCAATGGAACAGTCATTGGGAGCAACTTGAGGTTCAGTATCTTGCTCAAGGACACTTTGACACGTGGACCACAGTGGCCAGGGATTGAACCACCGACCTTTCAGGTAAGTAGACAACTGCTCTACCAACTGAGCCACATCTTCGCTGGAATTATTATCTTTTCAGATGAAAGGAAAATGTACCTTCTTTTTCTATTGAACTGCAAGTAACTGGGTTAAATCTAACCCACTTAAATACACACACACATACACACACACATACATATAAACACAAACACGCATGCCCAGGAAGTTTCTGATTGGAAACAAGCTTAAACTAAAAAAAAAACATACTTATCCTCAGGGTTGTAACGGTTAATAAAGTAGGTGATAGTGATAATACCCAAAATTAAGTGCTTTCCTGATTCAGGTCAGTCACAACTAATACATTTTGTCCCACTCTGATGCCCCAGTTTGGGATTCATGTCCTGATGTGTCGTTGTAGTAAGAAACAATAGATTTTTTGATTGGGGCAGCTGGTTGCCGTCCCAAGGCTCCCCTGAAATCCCAGCGCTGCCCACCCGCCGAGAGATGTCCGCTGGTTTATGTGTCACTTTATTAGTTTAGATGATTCAAGCCACATTATCCTCTACTTAGCCACGATACCACTGAGGCTCTAGAGATGGTCTCAGGTATCATGTTGGTCTGTCAGTCAAAAGCTGTGAACCAACCTTCAGCTATTGGATGGATAACCACAATATCTGGTACACACAGTGGTGAAGCCCACACAGTGTGCATTTTTTTTTGAATTCCCACATCCTCTAATGTTTCAATTTACTTACTTTTTACATATTTGAGTTTGGATATTTTCATGCCTGTTTACTCACATTCACTCCGATGGGGCATTTGTTCAAATCCCATCATCCCAACTTGAATTTTTCTGGGGAAGTACTATCTGTGTCACATTTTTAGTTGCTTATCTTATAAAATCCCCTAGCGGGTGGCGTTGATCCTTCTCAGCTGACGATGAAACATTAATCTGCTTTGTGTAAGTTGTTATCAGTTGTGGTTCTGCTTTATCTGAGTAAATTTATCATTATCAGTTTGAATACATGAGCACAGAATCGGCCTGATGCCTGATACTGGTATTATTGTTGTTATTGGTGCATCCTTTGTTAAATTGGTCAACCAGCCTTTTAAGTAGACATTAGGTGATTATTAAGATTGTTTACCAACATGACACAATGACTTCTTATTTAACTTTACCAATAATATTTAACTGAAGGTCCTGATCATTGTATACATGTATGTATTATGGTGAAATTCAAAGGCTAGAATTTTCATGTGGTTGATAATCATTCCACAGCAATACTTAAAGCTTATTTACTCTAGTTTATTGTAAGGTCTAATAATGTCAGGGAACATTTAAAAGTACACATATTGAATCTATGATGATCTAATGGATTTAAAATGTCCGTCAAACATCATATGCAGGAGTCAAAATATGAATGATTATCGCCTTCATATGCCTAACATTTTTGAATTATGAGTGAATTTCAAAGTGTCAGAAGTTACCCATGTTATATTGCAAGTTGCAATATAACATGTTTAATATTTTTAATCTTTCTTTTTCAATACAAGAGTGGAGTGTGTAAAACTCAGATACATTTTTGAATTATTTGCCCTTTGCTCTTTTACGTATATATTTGTAAAACCCCTTTGATCATGAAAATACATCTCACAGTTTCCCCAATATTCAAAACAATTAATGTAGATAATGAGCAATAGTCCAAATATTCATCCTTACAGAGATGCAGTCTTTTAGAGATGATGCTTCATCTTTGAGATGAAAATGGTAAACAGTTAATTTTGGTAAATTTACTTTAAATTAGCACCATTCAGTTAACATCAAATTGCACTTTGTAATGGACATAAGAAGTTAAAAGGCACCATGTGCAGTTCGTGTTTAACATTGATAAATGTATTTGGACATTAACAGGTTAACTCCTGGCATCCAACTGTAGCAGAAGCTACGGGAGAGCGAGAGAGATGAGTAGCCTTTATGAAAACAAAGTGGTAAGTAGAGAGTTTAGAGGTGTTAAGAAACTACCACTCCTGTTTCTGTTTATGCTATGCGAGTAGGAAAACAAACTCTGCTCCAAGATTAGTAAACTGAGTGCACAGTTTTACACAAAGCTCTCATGTGCACTTTGTGATAGTTTAAAGTGAATTTATACATCTTTTGTGCTGCTACTGTAGCAAAAAAAAATTGGATGAAATGCTCATATTTTTGACTTTCAGCTTCTTATACGAACCCAAAAACCTTCCACGCTTCAGAATGTGAGGCTTCTTTCAGCAGAGGCTCAATGTAGTTGGTTAGATTTACACTGTTAATCACCATACTGTTTCTCTTCTGCACCTCAATGTCACGTGATCTAACAACACATTTTTATTTGCCAAGCAAGAAAAGTACAGGCACTTGCTTTATGCAGGTTATGTTATGAATAAATAATGGCATGAATGATTTTTAAATGGGCAGCATCATGCTCATGGTAACAATAAGTCAGAGTAGGGGCAGATTTGAAGCTTGTGATATCTGGTCTTGAGGGGATTATGCGACCTGTTTGGCCGCCTTTCCTCAGTTTCTGTTCAGTTGCTGTTAAACCATGGCAAAACCCTGTTGCTGCATCATTAAACCCATTATTTTCTTCTGGTGTTAACGTGTTCCACGTTCAACTTGTTTAGTACGCGTTTCGTTCCAGTGCAGACAGAAATGTGGTCTGTACTTGTTAGAGTAAATCATCACGAAAAACAGGGTCTGTCCTCAGGTTTGCTTAAAATATGCTGTTATTTGACACATTGTGGTTATTTCTGCTGTCATGGTCCACTGCAACCTAATAAATGCAGAGGAATCCTCGACTATGTTGAGTGTCGGTGTAATGAGGCAGCAGCCTGTCAACACATTTCTATGCAGGCTGTTTTGTGCTCTGTCTGTTACTTAATTCAAGCTGCTACATTTCCCCTACATTTCCATTATGGATTTGTAAGTAGCAAAAGTGGAAGACTTCTACTGTACTGTAACTATAAGGGCAGTCAAAACGATAATGTTAATAGTATTGATCAATATCAAGATCAGTATGTTTATCGTGATTATTCATTGATTTCCAAAGCACTGAAAAGCTTTGAGCCCCCCACCACAGATTTAGCATTTAGCTTAGTTGATGCCACTTTGTACCCTTTTTAAATGTGCATTTGTGATTTTAGCATGTCACTGTCAGCTATAGTGGTCTTTAACTTTAATCTAAATTGGTGATGAATGATTCACTTTTGGGGTTTTCTGTTCTTCATGCGTTCATCATGAAGCAGCTTGCGGCGTGTTTTCAGCTATTTTAATAAGTTCATCGTGTATCTTTGCGGCACAAACACTTAAGAGCAAATTATTTGTTCTTTGTTAACGTCACTTTCCATTATACTTGCAAATATGGATAATTTGCGTCTAGGGATAAACTCATCAATCTCTGTTTCTCTGTAAATGGTGCCCATTTAATTTTTGTTGAGTAGTTTATTACTGATTATTTTAACGTGGATTCTACTTGTCTGTACTGGATCCATAAAGTTTTTGCACAAGAGGAAACAGATGTGATTTGTCAGTGGTTTTATAATCACTGGTTTGCTTTGAGGCAGAGCATATACATGTCAAAGTCACTCGATCATGTTCATTTAATTGCAGGATGCCAAAATCAGGATTAAAATCAAAATTTGATTAATTGTGCTGCCCAACTATAAACACAATGCCAATGGAGCAAATGGATTTCAAAATCACTTGGACATGTCGTCCACACAATAACCACAAAGCTCTCAGCCACATCACCAGAACTTATCAGTGACAAATTGTTTTTGAAAACGAAAATAATATTATGGTTCATGCAGCTGCCAGAAGAAGAATACTGGCAAGCTTGTCAGTCAAAAATAATTTAATATCTTTAACATTTCTTTCATTACCCATCATCCCCCAAAAGCTCTCCTGCTCATCCTCCCCGCGCCTCCTGCACCTTTCCCATGAGCCTCCTCCACCCCCTCTCATCACAGAGCATTCATTAAGGAAGTCAGCCTTGTAAATGTCACCCTGCCTGCCTGGCCAAGCTGCACATGTCTATGTGTAACCGGATATAAGTTATTTATTTTCAAGTGTTTGCCACCCAATTATAAATGTCCCAACGGCTTGTCCCCAAGAGGGTCCTGCTGCATGCTGGGATATGTCCCCTCACCCTAGAGAAATGTTTGTGTGTGCAACCAAGCATTTATGACATATTTTGAGAAAGGCTTTGGGTTTTTTGTTTTCCCCTCCTCATTTTTCTCTGTTTCTGTGTTGTTCTTGTGGTTCTGTCGGGGCTTGCCCAGCAGATGTGTTTTCCTAATTTTTCCATACCAGCATCATGTCGGGCAGAATAGGGGGCTGTCTGCACTGGACAGTTCTCCCATACCGTTAATCAAAGTCATGGCAATCCCCTTAAGTGAATGATGGATTATTCCACATTAACCCTTTCACCCATTGTCTCAGAGGGAGATTACATCTGCCCTCTGACATTCAGTGTGTCCCTTTTTCAGATAAGATTTCTACATTAGATTTTTCAGCTTTATCAATTCTAACATTAAAAAGAAATGCAGAAAAAGTAAAAAGACTCTTACCTGAAATGCCTGAATAACCATACTCAGTCTCTGCCTCATAATATGTACGTATTGCATGTAGTGAGGCAGTGAATGTTTGAATGATATTTTTTTAACTGCAGTACAGAAAGAAAAAAAAATTATTTTGAAAGAACAGTATGAAATTTGATAGGTAAGAAACAAAACAAAACAGAAATGAGCCTATAACCTATAACCCCAGCGATGAGCCTGAGCCTGTACCCTATTTAATTGCATAATGCCTGTTTTTTAATCTGTTTTTTGTCAGATTAATGACATTTAACAAATGTAACACATTATGTTATGTTACTGATTATCTTTGATTATGTGGATTTTTTTCTTTGGGTTAGGGTTAGGTTAACGCCAACTTAATTGCTAAGCTACGTAAACAAGCTGTTGGGTAATTTTCGATCTGATATTTTGTTGCCTGATCAAGGCTTTACATTGAACCAGCAGCCAAAAACAAGGCAAAAACACATCCGTGCATAACTTAAACAATCCACAGCGATGTTTGTATTTTTGCAGCACTCACATTGTTTAACGTGAGGGATTCACCTCTTTATTTAAGTAATCTTGCACGTACAACCAACTGAAAACTTAAACTAGTCTCTGTCAGTTCAGTAAATAACATTTCAAAGAAGTCTTTTTACTCTGAGGAAGACGAGTGATATGTAAATGTTTGCTGGTTCTAAAAATAAATTCCGGCCTATGACAATGAATAATGCATTCTTGAGTAAATACTTTTATTAATTGTAATTTTGACAGATTTTAGGTTGTCGTAAAAAATCAGAAATGTCCAATAATACATTCAAAGAAGATCAAATTCACCATTTATATTGCATTTTGCATATTGATTGAGTGCAACAATTAGCTCAGCTTTACTGACTGTGCTTTGCTGATAGGGTCAAGGGAAGGGTTAATAACCTTTTGTTCAAATTTTGTTTAGGACGTCATTAAGAGTTAAATTGAAGAATTCAAGTGCAGGAGTTTTTCCACCTTGGATCCACATCCAAATTCAAAAGTGGGGTAGTGACACCACCATCTATCATATTGGTGCTTCCCACTAAAATGTCTGAGCACCAACGAAGAAGATCGAAAAAAATTAAGTAACCGACTTGGTGGCATTCAATATTAGGGCATGGCTCCTATGACTGGATCCAAACCCTTGATGTAATATATTAATTCATGCAGCTGAATGATCTCAATCTTTCACCTCATCCACTCCCTGAAACCAGTGACACTGTGTGAGGACAGACAAACACACACCAACAAGAAAAACACTCATTCGGTCTTGTGCACGTTTTGCTCTGCCTCTTGTCAGAGTGGGCACCTTGAGACAGGTAATCAAGCAGTGATTAGTGGTCTTTGACTTACGCTGATTATTTTGATCATTGTGACAGCAGGACAAACGCAGCTGTGTTTGCTTCCTAAAAGGTACTTGGCTTGAGTTAATGAATTCCTCAGAGACTTCACCTAACCTTAAAACAAATGTCAAACCTGGAATTTAAAAGTCTCTTAAGGGAACGCGCTTTTTGACATCACGATGTCTTACTGACGTCCCGTTTACGTGGCAGGAAAATATTATATATAATAATATAGGTGAGCTCACCAGGGCAGGTCAGGTGATTGCAAATGACTGAGTAGGAGAAGCAAACTGTTTTAACCGTGTTGTGTAGTGTTGTACGGGACCATGCAGTTCTGTGTCATCGTATGTGTTTGTTTCATTTGATTTATTGTTAGAATAAACAGTATACATAAGTATTGGTACTCCTTGGTCCACTTAGTCACCACATATGATTTGTCTATATATTGATATTGAGCAGCCTTTTCCTTCGTCAAATTGCATTGTTTTGCGATGCGCTGTCCCATCAAGCCATTTCCCAACAACAATAGAGGTCTCAATCACCAGGTCATAACCGTATGGCCTTTTGCCTGTATGAATGATGTAATTTTCCTTCTTTACCATCATTTTTCTGATAATGAACAAACTCCTATTTTCTTCCTGTACATGTCTAGTATCCAACAGTCACCTTTGGACACCTTCCAGTGATCATGTTAGGCGTGAGACGATTTATGTCTTTTGTTTGTTTTGTTTTTTCTCTAACCCACACAACACAACCAATTTTTTTTTTTTAACATTTGCTTTATTGATTAAATTGACTGTTAACCAAAGTGTTCCAAATACTTAATTAAAATAATTTTTGAAAACTTAAAATTTAACATATTTAAATCTTTACGGTTTTGAGAACTTAGCATTGTGCGATTAAATTGATTAATTGGAAAAAAAGTTATTAAAAAATATTCATAGAATTTCTTTAAATTTGAAAATATCTGAACCAGAAATACTTGTTTTTGTTTGTGTTCATAAAATGATACACTTAAGTTGATATGAACCTAACTGTAAAATGATGTAACGTTGCATTAAAATTTTAAATTCATACATACTTATTACTCTTATGTTGCAAAATTTCCAATTTTGACTAAATGCATAGTCCAATAAAAAATATTTTCTAAACTCTGTGATTAAATGACTACTCTATAGTTATAATGATGAATTACGAATAATCTTTTACAGACCAAACAAAAACAGTAGGTTAAAATATTTTTAAATTAAAGATTATTTAAAAACTGTATTTCGGGTACTTACATTTTCTAAGGTAATCAGTTTTGAGTATTAAGTTATTTTCTAAGGTAATCAGTTTTGAGTATTATTAAGTTATTCAGTAAAAATTGTACTTACTACCCGTACCCATACTGCTTCGCACGCAACCCCAACACCAATCCCTGCAGGTGGTGAGCCCACAGGGCGGCAGCTCCATGAACCTCCTTCGGGCTGAGCCCCATTAAGAAATGCTTGGCTAACAGATGGTCGAAAGCAGTCGGGAGGGATCTGAAGAGAAATACTCTGTGGCCACAGAGTCAAAAATGTGACCATTTCCATTTTGGAACCTGTCTGTTGCCTCTCCTGTCATGCCTGTGTTTTCACTTTCATTTGCACCAAAGCAGGTGAAACTGATTCACAATCGCGTACACTCCTGAACCCGGCAGATGGATATCCCAGAGGTTTAACTGACCTGGTCTTATACTGTAATGATTAAAACTTCCATTTATATCTCTGAGCACTGTATTTGTGATGTACATGAAATATTTCCACATAAAATCTCCTTTATAACGGCCTTTACGGTTACTGTTTCTGTTCTCCTTTTCTCCCCTATTTGTGTAGTTCTGTTTATTTCCCTCCATGGTAAAGATTTTTAGCCTTTGTTATTCACCAGTTATCTTCTCATGTCTAGACACGCTTTCCTGCTGTGACAATATTGGATGTATACTTCATCATTACACAAAGAGAGAATAAGTATTTTCCCATGTTGTTCAATCAATAATGGGATGGTTTACTGGTGTCTCGGGATGGTATCAACAGAACAAAACAACAAGACCTAAGACTAAGTTTAGTCTTAGGTTCATTTTTGTAATGTTTTTTTTTTCCTTTTTATGAAATGATTTGTCACATACACTATTACTTTTATATACAACAATTTTTAACCCCCAAATATGTTCAGAAATCATATTCAATCACTGTCTTTCAGTAGAGTATTAGTATTGCATTGACAAAAAATGTTGGAGATAATGTGGATAAATTCCTAATTTATTAGAAAGAAAATCATAATGTCACAAGAATAAAGTTTTAATTCTGTAAGAATAGAAAAGCCATAGGTAAGTGTATCCATTCTGATTAAACAGCCAGACAGACTTGGAGGAATTTGCCTCTTTTGTGGAGAAGGACCATTATTTTCTTGCAATATTACACCTTTATTAATATTATAAAGGCGTAATATTATGCCTTTATAATATTAATAAAGGTATATACGCCTTTTTGATGGAACTAAACTCCAGTTGTTTTTTTTGGGCGGGGGGACTGCAACTGAATAAAATGTAGGAAATCAGAATGTGACGAATCGACTTTATGTAAAAAATAAAAATAAAATCCTCATTTATAAGGTAGTAACAGGAATATTGTAATGTCTTTTCTTTTCCAGACAAGTTCAATGCCTATATCACCTTAAAGGTTCAAAATGTGAAGAGCACCACCATCACAGTACGTGGGGACCAGCCATGTTGGGAACAAGACTTTATGTTGTGAGTATCACCTTGCTGCTGTTCTTTCTTGAACTTTAATACTTGCTAAGTGAAGCTTTATCCATCAATTGGAATTTTAATTTTGACCAAATCTTTTGCGTCATTGTCACATCGTTATGATTTCATCATTTTGGGAGTTTTCCCTGATTATTGATCGCTGAAAATTCCACATTTTATCTTAAGTAATCAAATGTAAATAATTTTCCTTTATTAACATCGTTCTCTAAGTCACACCCAGTAGAAAACCCATTGTGGGTTAAAAGCTGTTGCATTCGTGCTTCTGTGATATTTTTCTGTTTTTTTTTACCTACACATGCTCTAATATGATATATTATATTACATATGATTTGACTTCATCCTTGATGGTGCCGGTGTGCCTGAAATCAGCCAGCGGCTTTTGTTTGGGTCCAGATAAATACATTTCCATTAAGCTTCTTTTTTTTTAATTTTTAATGTCCTTTAAACAAACATATAAGGATAAAATTACTTTAAGATAAATATCTGTCAAAATTCAATACTTATATTTCTCAAACAATTAGAATACTTTATTTAGTCTGCACCCATTTAATATAAGTACCAGTTCTAGTTTGGCCTCAGGTTGCTAGTCTCCTCCAGTTGCATTTTTACTTTTAGGCTCAGTGTCTCAGAGTCACCTTTATTAGCAGCGACATGTTGTTTGGCCCCAACCCTTTGGAATACATTAAGGTAAATGCAGAGAGAAATTGAACCTTCAGAGCATGTGTCAGACCAGAAATGAATACGGACCAGGTATCCACTGCTAGCTGACTTGCTAGCTGGCTTTAATAGGCGGCGACTGAAATTGAAAGGGAGCATCAGACACCGGTGGGACTCCAGTCTGGCCGACTGGCACATGCTGTTAAATGGGAATTTGTGGTTGGAGCAGGTAGGATGGATGGAAAGTGAAATTACAAGCCGAGGTCAGATAAGTGGATGAGTCAGGGATAAATCTAATGAATTGTTCAACCCAGTCCGATTCCATGGGGGAGGAGAAGTACAGATGAGTCTGATGTTGAAAACCTGCTTTTCTTTATATGCTCTTCTTTTATTCACATCCAAAAAGACATATGTGGGAAGAATGTATTTAGTTGTTCTCTGATCAATGTTGGTTTATAGACATGTTACCAGCCGAAGATGAGAAAGAAGAATTTAGGCTAGCATGGCTTGTGTGGGGTAGTTGTAGAAATTCATTTTTTAACAACATTTATTCGGACTTGCTACAATACTAATGTCCCTGAAAGTTTCGTCATCACCGCTGCCGCCGCAGTTCCAGACCTCCGCAGATTGTTCGTGTTAACTCGAGAAATCAAAGACTATGTTATGGATCATTTTCAAATTGTATACCAACAGAGAGCTATGTAAAAGGAAGAACTGGAGTGACTTTGTGAAAAGTCGGTTGTATCTTACACTAGGGGGAGCTTTATCTCCCAATGTTTTCGGGACCTATTTCCTCCTTGGTTGGCCCGATTGAGTCCAGTTTTGGTGCATATTAATCGATTCGAGGAGATCTATCATATATTTCATAATTTACTCTAAAAGTTCATATTTTACTAATGGGGGAGCTTTATTTATAAAACACTATGGACACAACTTCACATTCAATTTTTCAAGCAGGGAGATTGCTCGCACATTTGATTTGTGACATTTCGGAAACATATCCTTGCTGTTGGGGACGACAGCGTAGCCCTAGTTTTGTTCTGTAGTTGTAATATGGGGAATGGGATCTCTTTTCTGCTAAACAAATTGAAGTAAAAACAAAAGTAGATTTCTAACTGTATTATAATGTAATTAAAATATTAAATTCTGTTATTACTAGCTGTTTAGTGTTTGACAAAAAGATTAAAGCCAGATTATTGGCTCTATCTTCTTTGGACCTATTACACACACAGGGATATGCGGCAGCAATCTCCCCCACCTTTCACATATCAATGCATTTTCTCAAATATATGGGACAGATCTTCTGGAGACATGGGGCCATAGGATCCAAAAACGACATACCTGTACCTTAGCAAGACGAGTTCCAGTGTTTAAGTATCAATTCCTTGAGTTGACACTCTGATTGGTTTGATTCATTTCATGCTTAGAACACACCTCAATTCCTTACGTGTTGATAAATCACAAAAAAAGAGTTGGATCTTGCACTTTCACTATGGGACAATACACTTCCCAACATGTCAACTGTACATTTACCTTAATTTATTTGCACATACTTTACTGTTATTCTGTATTTTTATTCTGTAACATGCTCTGCTGCTGTAACCCTGCAATTTCCCCATTGTGGGACTAATAAAGGTTATCTAATCTAATCTAATCTGTCCAATATGTATTTATGGCATGGAATTTAGACCATTTGTTTTTGATCAATTAAATATGATCCTACAAGTGCTACCAGTAACTCTGTGCATTAATGGTCATGACTGATACTGCCCCAGCTAGATTCCATACCACCAGCCAGTTTTGACTTTGTGAATCACATTTGTTCTACAAATGACAAAATCATTTCTTACTGGGTTGGCAGTTGCATGACGTCGTCACGACTGGGTAAAAGCTTCACTCTACAGTAGTGTCAAAGATTGTCACACTTTTCTCTTATTCATCTGTTGAAGATTGGTATTCTTATTTTGCCATTTGTTATCATAATAATCATCAGCTGGACATGCACATATTTATTTCTATTTTAATGCATTTTTCTCATTCTGTTATTGTCTTTTGGTAACTTAGTGATGCTTTGTTCATTCAAGCACATAACCTGAAAGTTCAAAAAAGGGAACCCTTGTGTCCATGAGTCGAGGTGGTCTGAGGTGTTGGCGCCAGGGTTGTCTTCCAGGAGCAGCTGGAGGTACCCTGTACAAACCTCATATGGACAAAGGCACTGCGGAGCTCCAGTGGAGGGTGGTGCATGTGACAGAGGCTACCACCAGAAATGTGGAACGTAAAGACTATAGAACAGGAAGTCAGTTATGCAAAAAATGAACAAACTTTATTACTATTACTATGACTAGCTTACCTTTTCACAAGACTGAAACAGTGGCTTGCTCGGCTAGGGCAGATTTTAGAGGACAGGCGTTTTATTCTTGGTCCCAAGTACTCTGCAGCACAGCGCAGGAACATCTGCCTGACCAACTTCCTTATAGGCCAAGCAAAGATGAGCATATGGCTCAGCAATAGAAATAGAATGGAGGGTGCAGGATCTGTGGATGCTGAGCTCCTGCTCAGAGGTCTGGTGGCTGCACTGCTCAGAATAGAATTCATGTATTATAAAATAGTGTCAGATTTGGAAGAGTTTGCTTCTATTTGGGGTGTTGGAAATGTCCTCTGTAGTTTTGCTGAATGATCGCTTGTTCTCAGCTTTTGAGAAGAAGGGAGAAGAGTATGCTTTTTGTCTTGCGTTAGTTGATGTGGTGTTTTATTTTGTTTTTGATTCAATTCGGTTGTGGCTTAAGAATTGCAAATCAAAAATATTGCCCAATAATGGGATGCTTAAAGTTAAAATGTCTCCTCTCCTCTGCTCTCCTCTCCTGTCCTCTCCACAGCATCACACTTGTCAGTTTTTTGAGGACACTGTTAAAAGATGCATGATTTTCATCTTTACAGTGAGAAGCTCATTCTGGATAATTATAGTGAGAGTTCAACTTCAGCAAAATCCCTTCTAATATGACCATAATGATTAAGAAAGATGTTGGTGATTATATGTTAAAGAAACCCCATGGCCTCCAATGATAAATGGCCAATTAACTCCTGAGTATCATTAGCGGCAGTCGGACTGGATGGTAGGATGAAGCGGCGTGCTGCGTCGAGGCGCTGTTGGAGGTTTCAAGAAGGGATTGCTACTGAGTGTGATTCCCACAATGAAAGGTCTGAACATGAAAACTCAGACAAACATGTTTGTCATAGGGCTAGCTGAAACAAGTACACAGATTTGTTTGGTTCAAGTGATATAATGTAACAGAGGAACTGAAACAACAAAATGTCTGGACATGAAACAAATTATCTATATGTTCTCACACCATAATACTTGTCTGTATTTGATTTTGCATGAGATTGAACCGGCAATGGTTTAACCCAGGATGGGATTTAACTTTATCACATATCTGGGTCCAGGTTGGTATATGCTAAATTGGAGGTTGGGAAACCTTTGTTGTGAAGATCTGTTTCCATTCGATATTCTGTTTTGGTGACTACTTAGGTGCTCAGTGCTAGTCTCTGCGGTGATCATACCCGGCTCTTAACAGATATTGAACTTGTGGGCAGAACTGTGAGATTTAGAGTCTTAGTACGTGCCTCTGTTTTCATTTTAAGGTCAGCCAAAGGAATCCTAGCTCTTAAAGAAACCCTTTTATAATACGCTGTTACCGCTTCAAAAATGTGGTTTCTACTTTCAATGCAACAAAGAACTTTATCCAACCAACACTTACACACCCCTCCTCAAATACAATCCGAAGCTACTAAATAATGGTTTCAGTTAATTTTGTTGAAAGTGTTGTTACCTACCTCCTTGTTTGGTTCATCTTTTATTAACTTTTTTTTTCAAAGATATAATATCTAAATATATTTATAGTACAGGAATTACCAGAGTTACAAATAAAAATAAAGATGATGATGTGAAATAACAAAGACAGATCACTTGTTTTCGACAAGCTGGAACAGATGGTGAAGTCAACCCAAATCTCCACATGTACAGAAATCTGTTGAAAAGATTTCCAGGAAAGGTGGTTCCTGGAACCCCTTTTTGTTTATTGGGCTAATTTATTATTTTTCCTGCCGTAAGCAAGGAAGTTGCAAAATTGTCAGCCTGTTTTTCATTCAGATAGAATAAAAAGCTATATAAATAATTTGCAAAGCTATAAAAATAATTTGCATTGATCCAAGATGTGGATAATATTCACTCATTTATCAACCGGTTTATTATCAACCGCTTATCCTGTTCAGGGTCTCAGGGGACTGGAGCCTATCCCGGCTTACATCAGGCGAAACCAGCGTACACCCTGGACGAGTTGCCAGTTCATCGCAGGGCCGACATGTGGAGACATACAACCACTCACAACTACGGGCAATTTAGTGTCACCAATTCACCAATTCAAGTTTTGTGTGAGGAAGCCGGAGTTCCCGGAGAGGACCCACGAGACACAGGGAGGACATGCAAATTTCCCCACAGAAAGGCCGCCAGAGGTGGATTCAAACCCGGTATCGATAATGAAATTAGTCGTTGACAAATTTAATAGTCAATTAGTCTGTGACGTCATCGTACATCGCTAGTGCCATGGCGGCATCATCACGACTAAAAACATCCAAAGTGTGGGAGCATATCAAACTTAACAAGGCCACAAAGGTCGAAAACAGCAAGATTTGCAAAGCTGACCTGTCCTGGCGTGGAGCACATCAGTAATGCTGGAGACTTAGAAGGGAGGCATGTTGCCTCTCTAGATTTTTTATTGATGACGAAAGCATAAATAAAAAATATAATAATAATTGCTAAAAAGGAAAGTTTTAAGCCCTTTTTTAAAAGTCTCAGTTGTCTGTGGAGCCCTCAGATGGTCAGGGAGGGCATTCCACAGACGAGGGGCAGCAGAACAGAAGGCCTGATCACCCATGGTGCTGAGCTTAGTCCGGGGGAAGAGGAGGCGGTTTGAGTGAGAAGAAGCGGTTTGAGTTATGTGTTTGATGTGGGATTCAAAAGTGAGTTGAGAGTCGAATCTTACGCCAAGGTTGGTGATCGATGAAGAGAGGGGAATGTCGTGACTAGAAAAACTAATGCTGGTTATGCTGGCACCCCACTAAATTGTGGGGTGCCAATTAAAATTGCTAATTGTGGATTTGTGGATGAAATGTTTTTTATCCACACCTTTATCTCCTCCAGACAAGCGTGGAGAGTTGACAGGGGAGATGATGATGATGATGAGGATGGAGAGGCTGCGGAGGAACATGTGTCAGTTTTTATGTAGATTTGCGTGTCATCAGCTTAGCAATGGAATGAGAGTCCATATCGACTGATGACACGGCCAAGGGGGAGCATGTACATTATGAAGAGAAAGGGGCCAAGGACCGAACCCTGGGGGACCCCACAGGTGACGGTGTGTTTCTGGGACCTTGCACTTCCTTGTGAAATGTATTCTGTTCTGTCGGTGAAGTAGGATTGAAACTAGTTTAGGGCGGTGGCAGTGAGACCAATGGTGGACTCACTGAATAGTTGAATAGAATGCACAAAGCACTCAAGTTTTTTCTTCTATTCTTGTTTATTTTCCTGTATTTACATCAATGTTGTTTCCAGAGAAACTGTATCTTTTTAGCTCCACATTTTTCTTAATATTATTTATTTATACATTTTATATATTTTGCATCAGCAGTCATATGCAAAATAAATGCAAAATCAGAGGACTAAATTCCAGTTAAGCAAATATACTGTTGGTATAGTAAGCTGTTTGGTTTAACAGTCTGTTATAAAAGCAGTAAAGTTCTGTAAAAAACATACTTTGAAGAAGTATTCATCTTAATTGTCTCTACCGATTGGTCAATTTATGTTCTCAATTATCGATGGATTAATTGACTATCGGAATAGTTGTTAGTTTTAGCCCCAATTGCAAATTTCTTATGCTTTACTAATTTTCACATTAATCATTTTTATTAATTTTAATGTTTGATTGCTCATTTTGATGGTGGTCTCTAAAAAATAGTATGGTTTGCTACTAGCACTGGACATCTGCCTACTAGTGTGTTTGTGTGTGTCTGTGTGTGCATGTGTATGTGAGAGCTTGTGGGATAAGGGGATAAGCAGTCGAGTGTTGATCCCTCAGGGTCACTAGGTCTCACGTGATCATCCTGCTACTTCATTCTTTTATTCTGTCATTCTCTGTCAGAGTTATCTCTCTCTCGTTCTTTTTCCTCTGTCTTTACTTACATCTGCCTCAGATCCTGTCTCCTTGTTTTATCTGCTCCTCTGCGTTTTTCCCTTTGTGTCACCCCTCACTACCCCTCACGCTAAGGTGTTAATCTTTTCACCTCATTTACTGTATCATGTCACAGGTCGTTAGCTCTCTGTCCCAGTGACACCAATATCTTTAAATAGTTGGGTTTACATGGGACACTTTTCTCCTTTCCGAAAGAAACGTTTGCGAATTGCAATGTCGGTCGCCTGTTTACATGACTTGTGATCTTTTCCGGCCCGGTGTTTACATGCATCGACTCATCTAATCGGAAACGCTTTCTGACATGCGCATACGATCCACACTCCCGTTCATAAGGTGGCAATAAGGCTTGGATGAGCTGGGTGCCAACCGCCAACTTGCGCCCAGAAGAAGAATACGACAAACCGGGCATGCGCCTAAGTGACTTTTTGTCCATCTAACCTTCCAACTATGTTAAAGTCTTTCAAATATACGAATAGTAAATCACTCTCCGATGTAGACGGGTACTGTTTTGAAGTCGCCATATTTAAAATGTGTGGCGGCGTTGAGAAACTCAGCCAGAGCATTACGTCAGGACGCTGGGCATGCGCAGATACAACTCAAACAGGAAGCTTTCTGAAACAGCATTTACATGCAGCGACTGGCTATCGGAAAGGCTTTCTAAAAGGAACTAGACTAACTCCTTGCAAAGGAATGAAATCTCAATCAAAAAGGGCCTTTTCTTACGGAGAGGGGTATTTACATGCAGCATCTTCTTCCTGATTAGGCGCCTTTTCCGAATCTATTTGGAATTAGGCTGTCCATGTAAACCCACCTACTGTCTGCACTGTTCTAATGTGGGAATGATCACTAACAAGAAAATTAATATAAATAAATAAATAATTGGATAAAATAAAAGTAAAAATGAAGGGGATTGGGGACTTTTAGGGGTTATACCCTTGCTATCAGGGACGACAGCGTAGGTCTAGTTTGGACAATATTGTTTGGATAAAACAAACAATTGTTGTAGACTTCAGCAAATGCGAAATATGAAAGCAATACTCTAGTTTGGAGAATTTGAACTATCGTAGCCATTACTTTTATATACTGCATGAATCCACCTTGTGTGACATCTGTGAGCTGCTTGTTATTGTGCCTTACTCAAATGTTACGCAACTTCATACTTTACTTCTCTGTAGAGCTTGGGTACGGCTGGGTCCATGGAAAATATCCCAACTGAGGACCCTAAGGTGCTTACAAGGTATCATGCAGACAACGAAAGGCCTCGTTTTCTTCTCTGCTGTCTGGTGGTAGCTTGTTACACAGGAAATAGGCAAAATAGTATCCAGCATCAAACCCCCCCTGATGTACAGAGGTTTGTCTTCATCCTTGGGGTGCTGCCTTTCTGGCTGCCTAAAGCCGGGCTTTCACTGTACGTTTTTGACTCGATTCACACTTGCAAGTGAGCAGGGCCATCTGACATCTGTCAGTCCTTTGTTGTTTGTCCCGCAGTCTACGCGGGGTCACGTGTGCCGATAAGCAGCCGCCCTACAGTGGTCGGATGATCGAAAAGGTTTATTGGGTTTGGCAGAAATTTTGGCTGGGTCTCAGCTCAATCGGCTGACGTCAGCATCTTATTTTCTCCCTGCGCCTTTGGCAGTTGGTGGATCGTCTGAGTAGCCATGTTAACACAATACGTTGTAATGAGAAAAATAATAATTAATGAGTAGTCATGAAATAGAAAGTGAAGTTTGTGGCTTATAACATAGGATGAGTACGAGGTTCACAGGTGTCCGAGCGGTGCTTGCTATAAAGTTAACACTCTATACAGTCAAACATAGCACGCATACTTCTGAGTCTCTCTGCAAAATACACCAGCCAAACTGTCCACGCAATCCAGACACCTGCGAGTGCAGATACGCCGGCAACTTAAAACAAAAAGTCAAGTTTCGGCACACAGGATGGCAAAAAGTCGTACAGTGTAAGCCCAACTTAAGGGAAAACTAAACTAAGGAGCCCTAGCTTTGGTCTAATTTCTGACTTTATTAAATTGTGTAATTTAATAGAGAGGGTCCTGCTTGCTGTAAAAAGGTACAAGTGTTATATTCAAGTTCATTATGTTGAATATGGTGCAAATATCAGGGAGTGACAATGAAACATTTTGAGGGAGCGATGTGTGCGTTTGTGTGCCATAAAAAAGTCATAATTGTACTTCCTTTGATAGTTGGACTTTTTTTAAATGGTCCTAGTGTAAAATGTGAGCCATAATTTCAATACAAACATAGAATACCTTCATGTAAATAATTAAGTTTAAATTGATTGATGAGATGGAAGTCCAGTATCAGTACCTGTGTAATGTATGCTCAAAGGAGTTTTTTTAAAAAACAGAAAATAGTTTCACCAGCATCTCTCTCCTGTTATCCCCTAAATAGCCCCCATTTCTCACTCCCACTCTGTCATTTCCATCAAGACTTGAGCTCAACATGACCACACAACATTTTCTTTCTCTTTGCCCTACTGCCCCTTTTCTATTTTAAACCCCTTCCCTGCTCTCAAAGATGAGACATTTGTGAGTAGGTTGTGTACACACGTGTTTGTTTGTGTGTGATTTCTGAGTGAGGAAAATACACAATGTCATTCCCCTTACAACATAAACCATTCCCTCAATAATGGATGGGGTTTGATGGAGGGCATTTACCAGTGTTGGACACAAAGTGTGCGCACATAAAAGTTATGTTTTGTACCTGTGAGTCAGAGTCGAGTTGGAGATGGGCTGCGAAGATTGACTGTGTCAGACCTACTTCCCATCTTGGTTGCTTGGATTTCATGGTTTTAATTAAATGATTTCATCAGCAGGCAGTGGCGGGGAGGTGGAGAGACTGCATAACAGTAGCATAAATGAATTAAAAGAAGAGAGAATCGTATTTAAGAAGACACCATTATGATGATACAGGCTAACAATAAATGTGTGTCACTGTGCTGTTGAATAGATGTTATTCACTGATGAGAACAGCTGATAAATTAAATGACAGTCCTGGACAATAACAGCAGGAAATGAATACTGAGCATGTGTAAGAGGTGTGAATGGTATAAGAAATAAACTGTGGCCTCAGTGCATAAAGGAAGAGTCTACCTGACTGAACTTTCACTCTACCTTCATGTAATTAATGAATAATATTTCTGTCATTAATGGCAGTGGTATTTTCTTGCCATTGGTGCTGGGTCCTCGGATTACATTAAAATGAATAAGCCACTACATCAACCTTAACATTATACCAGCCGACAGGTGAAGTCTGAATAAAACTGATTAACTTCTTAAAATGGCACATGTCAATGGGTGGGATATATTTGCCAGCAAGTGAACATGGTTGATGTCTATAGAGCATGAAAGGAGTCCAAGAGTAAGGCTCTGTGTGACTTTGAAGTGGGCCAAATTGTGATGGCTATAATCCAGGTGCGCCCAAGGCTCTTGATGAGTTTGGTGAGCGAAGGCTTACCCATGTTGTCCAATCCTGCAGAACAGCTGCTGTTTTCCACAAATTGTTTACAAAGTTAATGCTAGGTCTGATAGAAGATTGTCAGAGCACACAGTGACCTCACAGATCTGTTTTGATAGCAAAAATGGTACGTACACATTACTAAGCAGGGGGTTATAAATGTATGTCTTATCATTAAATATTTTGAAGGTATTTACCTTTATTAAGTGTTGAAAACTCATTATATTTAAGTAGAAAATGGCATCACTTCTTGGTATGGTTGTAGCTCAGTGGGCAGAGAATATTTCTCCCAATCAAGAGAAAGATTGATTGGCAGGTCGCTGGTTCGAAGCCAGCAATCTCTACATGTCTCAGTGTTCTTGACCTTGACCCTGATACCAAAATGCTCCTCTGTCGCTTCACAGAGGCCGCCCAATGCTGCTCAGAGATCGGTCAAAAGACCTAATCTCAAAATGTTGTCCTGCTTGCATGTACTGTGTATGACTACGTGATAAATAAAGCAAACAGAAAAGGCAAGAATGCCCACAAATACTGAAACAGAGCTCTTTTACATAATGTTGAAAACCTTCACCCAGAAACCAATGATAATTGCGCTAAAACTGTGTTAAGGAAAATCATCATTTTTAGTAAACTAATTTTCTTCAGTGTGCACCAAGCAACAGCATTTACACACCTACAAACACACGCACACACACACACATCACACAAACAGGCAAATCCACACATATTCTCCCACCCACCCTCTTCACTCCATCATCTCCCAGCTGTGAAGTGTCATCAGCGATGACTGACAACCAAATCAAGCCATGCATGAATATGAATGTGTCTATGAATATGTATATTCAGATGAGGAGGGGAGAAAGTTTCCCTGCTGTCTTCTGTTAAAATGGATCTGTAAGAAAATGATGGCTTCCATCTTCACCCTCACAAATTTAGGATAAGACTGAATGACCTGATGCGAGAGGAACGTTATCTTGGACAAAGGCAAAAAGCCCAACTGAGACACTGCATGTATTAATATATGCCAAACAGAGACAATTTGTTCCCTATTTGCTTATTAGAAATGGCTTCAGTTGAATTATACTGATTTATTATTCATATAATTCATGAGCAGTAAAACCGATTAGACAACAGCATTTTTTGGGTCATCATATGAAACAAGACGGTGAGACAAAAGGGTGCTCAGACAACAAGTGATTCATGTATCTAGTGAATTAGGACCACAGACTACAGACCACAACTCCATAAAGTACAATCCCACACAGAAAACCCATCACATTGACTAAACAGTATATCAAACAAGTTGATGCTTCCTTTGCTTTTGCTGGTTTCTTCTTCTGCTCTGAATGCAGTGCAATAAATTTGTGTTTTTTCTGTTTCTCAAGTGAAATCAATCATCTGGAGTCGGGTCTGGTGGTGGAGCTGTGGAATAAAGGTTTGATCTGGGACACAATGATTGGCACAGCACTGATACCCCTGGACACCATTCGACAGTCTGATGAGGTGACACACACCACAAACACACAGGGTTTAAAGATAGAAACCAATGTAATCATGATCGACACATTTTCCACATCCTTGTTTTCCCTGAGCACAGATATTAACTCTTGAACAAAGGTTCAGCATATTGGACAATGGTATCTTGATTTAAGGTCTCTGTATTAGCTTTTATGGAACTTTACTCACATCATCAGCATTTCTATGAAAGGATGCTCGTATGACTTTTTATGTCATATGTTTGTCACAGTTCTGTATGACTGTAATCGTGTTGTTTGGAATGACTTTTGAAGGATCTTTTCTCGATGTGGTTTCAGCCGAGTGCCAAATTCACAGTCCTTGTACTGCATGAAAATATTTAATATCTTATTTGATAAGGAAACAGCAACCAGTCACATCAAGTGGTTTATCTTTATCTATAATCTTGCTTAGTTTCTTTAACCAGTAGGGGTTAGTGAGGAAATATTGTACTTGAGTATATTGCCTGATGCAATTTAATCAAACTACTGAAGCCACATATTTGTTTGAACTGTCACTGCACAATGTCTCCTCAGGGACGATTTGATTGGCTGTCAGGCTTGGGGGCGGGTCTTAACTAGTCCGAAGTTAACTGTGAGTAGTTAAGAGAGATTGACAACAGCTGTGTGGGGAGGACTGATGACAAGACAAAGCCCGACAGGGAGAACTGAGTAGTAGTGGCTAATTGTTCGTGGCATTTTCTGGACGAGTGGAGCTTCAAAGTTATGTTGAAGTTACTTTTGTACGTCGTTAAATGTTATATAAATGTCATAGAAATTAACTGTTGTACTAGAAACAGAGACAGACACCAGAAGGCATATTGGAGGAACAACATTGGGCCTGTTCATTGTATAGAAGTAAGAAAAACTTTCCTCCTATCTCAAGCCACTATACACAAGAGCACCCAGAACCTGAAAGTCTGAGACGAGTTGCCTGCAAGGGCAACCAAGGGTTGTGTTGCCATGACGTATGTCTGACTCAGTGTTCCTTGTCACCGTCTGACATCATCATCTCGTCCCACACAGCTGTTGTCATCTCGTTCTAATGCCGATCTTAATTGTCGCACTTGTGATTGCTATCACTAAAGGGAGCACCATAGTGTGTCCCAATTATCTAGTTTTGTTCTCCAGGGTTGCTCAGGAGTGCCCTCATGTGCCTATAATGCACCACTCCCGCAAGTAAATGGTAAATGAACTGTACTTAAATAGAGCTTTTCTAGTGCACTCGACCACTCAAAGCGCTTTTACAACATAAGTCAGCATACACCCATTCACACAAACATTCATACAGTGATGATAGAGGCTGCCATGCAAGGCGCCACATGCTCATCAGCATGCGGCAGTACGGCAAACAGTGCGGCGACTATGGCCAGCGCCACTTTTCGTCTTCTAGGTGATCAAAAGAAGTGACGTAGGTTTGTATACATATACAGACCTGTCCCCATACTGCGCTTAAATACTTCAGTCCCTACTGATGCCCCTTAGTACACAGTCCCCAAATGTCACACAAGTGTGCAGCTTGACGGAAACCTTAGAGCATAGTTCGAAAATTGGGAAAATACCTAAATCAGTCATAGTCAACTTATGACAAGGTAAGCAAAACCCCCTAGACTGACAGCCAATCAATGTTATCCCGCTGGAGACCATGTGCCCTGACGATACCAGCTTGAAAACAAATCAGTTACCCTCACAAACACCAAACAAATAAATGAAGGATATTTCAGAATTTTTATAATCGCAAATAAGTCGTTTCAATGCACACATTTTCCAACAGCAGTTTTCTATCGTTCATAATGTAGATTTAAATGTTTTTATTCAGAGTCTTCACACCTTGACACTCAACCACTAGTACAAATCAAATAAATACTGCAGTTTTATGAATCACTTAAATTTTGATTTGAATGATTTGATTTAACAGTTTGATCACATCATGGGCTCTTTTTAGTAACGTTCATCAGCCCAACTCAAGGACACACTGTTGTTACACCACTTAAATAGGAATGTGATCCAAATTAGATAATTGTTATTCCCCCCACTTGAAAGTCCTGTGTTCAAACAGGCTACAGCCTGCTGTGGTTTAGTGTTAAAAAATAATTTGTATTAAGGGAATAATTGCATGCATACAGTGTGTGTTGCTTAGACAGGCTAAACACTCCATGAACACACCACCTCCCAGTGCTCCCTTATTAAACGCAATCTATACCTGTCAGCTAAATCTTAAAATCACTCACTGGTGGCCAGTTTGAAGCATTGCAGACTTATTTTAGTTGACTATGGCCAGACCCGTCCCCCCGCTAGACCTCATAACTTTTTCGACTCGAGCACATGTGCAGTCATCAATACTGCATCCCCTAATGTTTACTTTGTCACCTCAGTTTGAAGCACAGTAAACATTTATTCTCATCCTGTCCCTGTCTGAACTCCTTCTTTCTTCATCTTTGCTCAGGTTTATTGAATGAGATTCCTCCTGAGCCCACCAGCACCTTCAATTACTATCGCTGATTCCCAGAGTAAATGTTTTCTTTTCCTGCATTCTCTTTCTTTGGCCTTCTTTTCTTTCTCTCTTGTTCAGGAGGGTCCAGGAAAGTGGACTTCTCTGGACTCTGAGGTGCTAATGAGGGAGGATGAAATCTGTGGTACCACCAACCCAACTCCACACCAAGTTCTGCTGGATACACGCTTTGAGCTGCCCTTTGGTATGTCCATGTTAAAGAACAAACACACACATACTTTTGGCTGAGTGATGATCTGTCATTTGTTTGGAGGAAACAAAGGCAGGAACTAAAAATCCAGGAAATTAGTAAAAGGAAATTAGTAAAAGAAGACTTTTATTAACTTAATAAATTTCTGTGAAAGCAGACACGGTGTAGCACGAAGATGTTTATGATCGCGAACGTCCAGGAAAAAAAATCCCAAAAGAGTATCAGACCACAGGCAAAATGAAAAAAAAACAACTAAACTAATAGGAAAATAAATATTCAGGGAAATGAAAAACCTCGAGAGGACAACAATAATGCTGCTACAGGTGAATGTGGAGTGGCCCTTCCATGTGATGAATATGCGCATGGCTGTTAAGTTTCCACATGTCACACACAACAACAACAAAAATGATGGTTAACTATCAAGTTCTTTCTGTGCTGCAATCTGAAATGATTAAGACTCCTGCTCTGGAGCTGATGCACTGTTTCTGCGATAGGCAGAGATGATCAGGTGTGCTGACTTAGTATGATGTTGATGTTGAAATATTGCACCACCAACTAACGGCCTGGCATGCATACTACAGCTCTTTATTGTGGATCCATGGGTTCTAAAGTTGTTATACGAATGAGGATTTTGTTTAAACGCCAAGAGAAAATGTTGTAGATTTGGGCTAAATTGGTGTTCATAAATGCAAAGTATGGAGTAACCAAACAATTACACAGGTGTGAACCATCAAGGTCGGGCCGACAATGGAGGGAAAACAGGTGTGTGAAAATACAGAGACAATAGAAAAAAAACAGCAAATAAACATTGTAGAAAGGGGGAAGAAGATATGTGACAACACAGAAGACTAAACAGGAAGAGGAGTTTCAAAGAATGACATGTGATGGCCAAAAATACAACAGGGACCTGGAAACACAAAGCCATGAGAAACATGAGAAGATATCATTCCCAATAAGTCAATACCTGTCAAACTGAAACATAATCGTGACAAAAAATCCTTTAATATACTAACAGAATAAAATAGCGCAGCTCATTGAACCTCCAACAATACATACAAGAAGGAATTTCTACCACTCTGAGTGATAAATGTTGGTTGGTGATCAATAAACATCTGTATTTCTATCATGAATGACCTCTTTTAACATTAACAAAATTAAAAGCATTGGGAAACTGCTGAACATCTGCGTAATTAACAAACCTGAGAGTAAAATAGTAATATCAGTGATATTTGAATTCATACAAACACTACAAACAACTTAGTCAGTGACGTAGGCAGGAATATTAATTGTTTATTAAACAGCATTCACCCATTCACACAAACAAAACTGTGGTGCCTTTAACTTAAATGGCTGCTTTATTTGCTTGCACACACTCAATGTTAAATATTTGTGAACATATGAATAGACTTTATTCTAATAAATCAAACAGGGGTTTTCCAAAATTCTGGTTTTGGTAATTATTAAGAATGTCAAATAATTTGATCAAAAACATATTGTGGGAACTTAACGCCTGCAGATGCTATATCTTGTTCATCTTTATAGGTTAATTTAATTGGCTTTTAAATAGTCATTATGTGTAAGTGTTTTGTATAGAACAATCAGCCATAACATTAAAGCAACCTGCCTAATCTTATGTAGTTATGTTACATAGTTATGGCTGCAAGGATCCTGATTAGAGTTCGTAAACACGAACACATCACCCCCGTTCTTCATTCCCTTCATTGGCTTCCCATCTCCACCAGGATTGATTATAAGATCTCTCTCCTCACT
>VRLP01004168.1:0-52764 GCA_009660295.1 Lophius piscatorius
GTCCAGGTTCACACAGAGAAACAGTCCAGGTCCACACAGAGAAACAGTCCAGGTTCACACAGAGAAACAGTCCAGGTTCACACAGAGAAACAGTCCAGGTTCATACAGAGAAACAGTCCAGGTTCACACAGGCTTGTTGTTCCACAATCACAGCAGTGATGTCGGCGCCAGCGGCTTTAGATTAAACATCATTATTTAATGAGAACGAAGAAGATGGATGTAATTAGACACACACACACACATAGAAAAACACAAACACACATAGAAACACACACACACACACAGAAACACACACACACATAGAAACACACACACACACATAGAAACACACACACACACCTCAGATCATGTAAATGAGCAGCAGCTGATGTGATCAATGTTTGCGTACTCACACTCCTGTAACCCCCAGTGTTAATATGTGTGTGTGTGTGTGTGTCTGTGTGTGTGTGTGTGTCCTTCCTCTCTGAGAGCATCCCAACATAAACACAGTCATGTGATCAGTTGTCATGGTTACAGCATCACAGTACCACGAGGGTGAAGTTTCACCACTGAGGATCTCCTGCCATCTGGTGGTCATTTAACGTCACTGCAGGGAGGAACGTCACCCCACTGGAAACAACACATCTGGTTCAACTGCCACACGGAGGTCATGTGACCAGAATCCGAACCTCAGCATCATAAACGTCTCGGTCAGACCCAGAAGAACCAGCGTGAATGAAATATTTTAGATCCACTTGGTTTCTTTGTTTCCGGGCTCAGAAGAATTCTAATGGATTCTTTTCTGACATGAAACTTTGTTTGCTGGAACAGAACCCAAACATCTCCACGTCGGCGGTCACGGCGCTGTTAGCGCTCCGCCGTGAGACGTCTTCAGTTGGACTCTTTGATCAGGCGTGTTGTTCAGAACCAACAGATGAAGCAGGAACCGTTTCAGCCCAGAGGAATCCTTAACCTCTGAGAAGTTCTGCTCAGAAGAACGAAGGAGAACGAAGGAACTCTGCGACCTCGCAGGCGTCATTAAATATCGACTTATAAATATTCAGAGGCTCCATGACGTGTTAAAGTTTCCACTCTTTTACAAACTTTAACTGATACCCCATCAAATGCTATCATAGCTAACATTAGCTAGCAATACTAGTGTTAGCTTACATAAGCTTCCATAGCAAAGACTAACTAATGACCCCTATCATGGCTAATGTTATCTAGTATCTACCGCTGCTAACATTAGCTAATATCTGTTACCACAGCTAACGCTAGCTAATATACAATATCATAGCTAACATTAACAAACATCAGCTAATATAAGCTCTCCTAGCTATTGTTAGCTAGTATAAACTTCCATAGCAAATTCTAGCTAATATCAGCTAATGTGGGTGAGTATTTATTATTATAACTAATGTTATCTAGTATCTACCACAGCTAACGTTAGCTAATATACAATTTCATAGCTAACATTAGCAAACATCAGCTAATATCAGCTATCCTAGCTATTGTTAGCTAATACCAGCTATTCAAACTAATGTAAGCTGATAGCAACTATCAAAGTTCAAGTAACATAACATCAGATTACATAACTAGCGTTAGCTTATATCAGGTACCCTAGCTATCATTAGCTGATGATATCAGCTGCCATCATAGCTAACGCTAAATTATTTGTTGTGAATGGGCTCTATGTAATTAGACTCTGTGCTGGACTTCATTTCTGCGATCATAGATTATTCCAGTTGGGATTAAATGATCAGAGCTCAGGTTAGCTAACATCTGCTCTCAATCCTTAAATCCCAACATTCAGCGATCATAGATGGATTTAGTAAAAGATGTTGGTTTTCATAAGTTAGCTTTGATTATGTAAGTTAGCTCATTTGAGGTGTTGTTTTTCATGTTAGCTATGATAGCTAAAGTTGGCTAATGTGGCTGATGGTTATAAAGCTATCGTGTGTGTTCTTGAGAATGATGGTGCGTTTAAGCGAGCTTTTGTTGGATAATCGTTGTTGTTTATTATTTACTCTCTGCGGATCGTTCTCTTCCTGGATCGACTGAGGTTTTCAGACGAGGCTGTTTTGTTAAAGAGAATGTCGGCACAGCGTTTTGTTTGCGTCACGCTGTGATTATTATGAGTGTTTGGGCCGCCATGTTTCCATGGCAACGCATACTCTGAGTTCACGACTCACTTCCACATTCAGAACACACTCCAGTCATTAGACACAGCCCAACAGTCTCCTTTGAAATCTCGCTCTGTCACAATCACACACACACACATTCACACACATATACACACACACAGAGACACACACACACACACACACACAGACACACATATACACACACACAGACACACACATACACACACACACAGACACACACACACATTCATACACACACTCACACACATATACACACACACACACAGAGACACACATATACACACACACAGACACACATATACACACACACAGAGACACACACACACACACACATATACACACACACACAGACACACATATACACACACACAGAGACACACACACAGACACACATATACACAGACACACAGACACACACACACACACACACACACATATACACATACACAGACACACACACACAGACACACACACACACACATATACACAGACACACACAGACACACACATACACACACACAGACACACACACACACTCACACACAAAAAGACACACACACACAGAGACACACAAACACAAAAAGACACACACACACAGAGACACACAAACACAAAAAGACACACACACGTCACGCACCTCCACTTTAACCAGTGCCCTCTCTCTCACTAACACTCTCTCTCTCTGTCTCTCCCTCTCTCTCTGTCTCTCTCTCTCTGCCTCTCTCTCTCTCTGTCTCTCTCTCTCCCTCCCTCTCTCTCTCTCTGTCTCCCCCTCTCTCTCTGCCTCTCTCTCTCTCCCTCCCTCTCTCTCTCTCTGTCTCTCTCTCTCTCTAACTCTCTGTCTCTCTCTCTCTCCCGCTCTGTCTCTCTGTCTCTCTCCCCCTGATGTTTCCATGACGACGGCAGGCCCGGCGCTGCAGAAGGGAGTGGGTTGTTTCCTCGGTGAGTTAGCGGCGGCTGTAGATGTGGAGATAACAGCAGCAGACGCTCCACTGGGCCTCCATTCATCAGCGGAGCGCCGCTCGCTCACTTCTCTACTTCATTACCGCAAACTCTATTAAAACGCGTCGCATCAATCACGCTAACAGGAAATATGAACTCCTGCCGCATGAACACGCGGGGCGGCGCCGAAGCGGTTCTGGTTCCCCGTCCTTCTGTTTTCTAAACAAATCTATAAAGGAGCTCTCCTGCAGGTCTGCTTTACTCATGAACCCCAGTGCATTGTGGGTCTGTGACGATCCACCTCAGCTCTGGATTGTTCCTCGGGTCGGAACCCTTCCTCCTTCACGGAGGTCCAACGGTCCAAATGGGCCTCGGCGTGTTCTGAAAAGCTGGAAGGAGGTCCTGCACTCACACGGTTCTGCTCAAGGTTTCTGCCTGTTAAAGGCGGTTTGTTCTCCCCCCATCTCCATGTTCCTGCTGAACTGGACCCATTGGGTTTCTGGAGGACAGAGTCGGTTTGGACCTGCTCTGTGATTTTGGTGCTGAATGAATAATTCTGACTTTTTTTATTACGGTCTTCTTAGATTATTTATTATTATGGAACATGAGGAAGAACTGGAGTGTTTTTTTGAAAGGTTGGGTCTATATTCAAGTCACTAGGGGGAGTTTTATCTCCGAACGCATCAGTTCTCCACCGTCGGTCCGATGAAGTCCAGATGAGGTGGTGATGAATCGAGGGGAGGAGCCTAACTGTTTGTTTTTATCATGTTACACTTTAAGAGTTTTATATATATAATATATATATATATTATATATATATATATATATATATATATATATATATTAGTGCTTGGCAATGATAAAAAACATTTAATCGCGATTAATTGCATTGTTATGCGCAAAATTGAATACAGAATTCAAAAGTAGTGTATTGCGCACTTTTATTTTAAACGTACTGCTATAAGAACAAAAGTGCAATAACATTTAATTTTCAAACATTTTAAACAAATAAGGCGCTTTTTAACAGCAGTTCTCGCATTACACAGAAGTTTAAATATTTCTTGTAAATCTCAACTTAACAATTAATGTAATCAAATATAAAACCAAAGATATTTGACCTAACAGGCACCTTCCGAGCAACAGAAAGTTAACATTTATATATCTGTTTTCCTTTTTTTTCTGAACAGGTACCAGAAGAAGCATTTTTCTTTTATCAGGGAGCAGCATAAACAGTCTATGTTCTGTAGCAAGTGTCCCTCTTAGAGTGAGGTGAAGTGGTCGAGCACAGAAAAACTGCGGGGATTTGCTGTGCAGGGGAGTTTTTAGTCTGTGAAGTACATGCTTTTATAGTCCACTCATTTTCATTTAACACTTTGAGATTTGATCCAAATGTAAAGTGCCTTAGAATTAAAATGTATCATTAGGGCCCGAGCACTAACAGTGCAAGGGACCTATTGTATCTGCGCCGTTTTTTTATTATCCTTCTCCCCAATGAATTGCCTTTTTGGCGGCTTTCCCATCCCCGAAAACTCAGGAAAAATTTCACACTTATCAGGTCTTGTGTACTCTGTACCATTCATAGTTTGTCTTCACATGAGCCTCAAGTACGGGCACATTTGGGGAAATAATCAGAAGTTAGAGTGGAGGGAGCTCGTTAACAGAGTGTAGAGAGCAGTGAGAAAAACACAGAAAGACTGCAAACAAATTGCCAGAACTACCACAAATCTCAATCCACAGCCATAATTTTGGGATCAAAACATAAGAAAATTTGTCCTGCTTCTTAAAATCACCAAATAGAATCACATAACCAAATAGTTTCGCCTAAGGAAACCCTTTTGTACCCTCTTACCCGTGGTAAGATTCCGGCTCCATTCACAAAAAACCCTTCCATTTTCTTCCTTCAGATCTAAACGATATGTATTTTAAACTCGCTCAAAAGGTGTTTCTTATTACTTAATCTGAAAATCAAAGTACATCACTGCGGAGAACCGAATCTTGTGGTCGCTCTTGTACCATTGTTTTCGGGGATAGGACCTACGGTGTGAGCTAGAACCTTACCGGTTTGGACCATTCCCTCACAGCTCTGACAGCCAGAAAGGCTGCAGTTAGGGGGAGAGACAGCTCTGTAGCACCTGCATGTAATATGAGCTGTGAGAAAGGGAAGGGAGGGGCTGATTACTCACCTCCTCGAGGAGCAGTTAAAGGGGTAATTCGTGGAATACATGAATCCATCCATCCATCCATCCATCCACACAATTTCATTCAAAGATCTACACTCAGACATTCGCACGCAGATCCAGGTTCCCGAGCGCGTAACTTTCGTGGACAGAAGAGGAAGGGAGGGGCTGCTCACTCACCTCCTTCAGGACTAGTTAAAGGATTAATCCATGGAATAAATTCCTATATCCATCCATCTATCCATCCATGACCACTGACTAAATTTTAATGCTATTTAACTCTGACCATCCCACACAAACTGGCCACTCTGCCAAATGACCACTTACTACATATTCTCGGCTATGACATCATGACGGTTGGAGAATCGCCCAAAAAAAGCTGAGGCCACAAATATAGCCTCAGCTAGGACATCATAACTGCTGGCCAATGAGAAAATTCATTGTAAACAGTTACTACATAAAAACAATAATCAAAGGCTCGTCCATAACTTGGAAGGCGTGACCATGGCGCCATAAAACTCGCCATTTAACCCATGTGCAAAAAATCAGCGCTTTGCATTGTCTTATCCGTCCCAAACTTCACGTATTGGATCAGAGTCCCGCCGTGAAGATCCCTATATGACTTTATTCAATTACAATGATATATAGATATATATATCTATATCTATATATCTATATATCTATATATATAGATATATATAGATATATATATATATAGATATATATATATATATATATAGATATAGATAGATAGATATATATATGATAGATATATAGATATATAGATATATCACTAACGTTTCATTTGAAAGAATTAGAATTTATCTTTTATTAATCAAATACAGCCATACACAGTACAACATAGTGAAATTGTTATTTTAATTATTATTTTTCTTTACTTTTACTTTAAATTACAGCTTTAAAAATTTCTTAAACGTAGGCCTGGAAATAATTGACTCGGGGAGAAAAACTATGAATGTATATGTGCAAACACATGTGGGGGTTCTCAATACTGAAAGATTTTTTTTTTTTGCAGTGATATACAAAGGAATTCGAAAACATATTCTGTATTTTTGGTTACATGTGTCTAATGATGAACTTTAAAAATTGAATTTAAGTTTTTTCTTCCCCTCATGGAAACAATTATGGTATTTTGTTACCACCAATTAGTACAAATGTGGAAGATGATAATCCACTTTGTTGAATTAGCGGGATTGTTTTTATTATTTGTAATTGTGTTTTTCTTTTCTTACTTATTTGTCACCTCAGGTCAGGGCGCTTAAAAACAGTGGCATGGTAAGCATGAATTCAAAAAGCTAATTTTTGAAATATTGATGAAACAGAAAAAAAGAGAAGGAAAATATCATAGCACTGTGTACTAGAACCCATTATGATACATGCCATTTGATCACAGGAGATGATGTTTACCCTTTTCTTGTGCTAATTGCTATCCACATTTTTACGGATTTGTGGAAATCAAGGGGTGTTAAATCATTCGGTGGGGGGTTTGGATTGACTTGTCACAGGATCCTTATACTTCTCAGAAAACACTGATGTCTTATTAGGAGATGGGGATGCCATTGGCACTCCCAATAAAAAGCTGGAAAAACAGGGAAGGGACTTTACATGCCATAACACAGTTACGCTGGGATACTTGAAAAACAATTTAACACTCCTTGTGTACTTTTTTTGTATGAAACTATAGTTTGAAATGAAATGGATGTGTAATGAGTGTATATGCTTGTTTAAAATTCGAGGAACTTTACCAATACGATATGCTATGCTGTACAACAAAGTTGCTTCAGAGCATTAACCCCAAACTACATACTGCTAAATTGTGTCAGATGTTAGTTTGTTCGCTCAGAGTTCAGCTATCCCAGTACGAAGATGAAAGCTGGAACAAAGACATTTGAAATCATACATCATCCAGATAATCAACATTTAGGATGTTGAAAACTTTTTGTCAAACGTAGCCTCCAGGCTGCTAAATAGAACAGACATCATAATCCGGTCACAGCTAAGATAATTCAATTCGCAGCAATGCATTATACCCAAGGGCCGCGAGATCACACCACCAATTCCTTATCAGGCTTCACTGACTGACGTGGTTTGTATGTGTTGGCGATACATTATGTCACATGAACTAGGACAGGGAATTAAAGACTGAGATAAAAACAACAAATGAAGTGTGAAGCACCAGGGCAGGGCTGCAAGATAGAGAGACAATGTCAGCTGTCAGATATAATAAGAAAATGATGAAATGTGTTGAGATGGGATGTCTCTACTGGAAGCTGACATGGTGCTGGTGTTTTTATTTGCTTTATATATTATGTTTTTTTTTTTTCTGGGAGAGAGCGGAACATTAGTGAGTGATGGTGGCTGTAATACTCATCATGTCCTTTGATAAATCTGCAATGATGCCTTGGGAAGGTCATGTTGAAGAGGTCAGAGGTTGCCTAAAAGGTTTTGAAAGCCATGCTCTTCTCAGCTGTTGATGAGTCACTGGTGTATCTGGGGCCATGCACTGGTTTGTGTGTGTGTGTGAGTAGTTCATTGATATGTTAGACTTAGTGTAAAGTCCATATGTCATCATTTGCTTGAAGTTGTGCAGTGTTTTCTTATTGTTCATAATTTTGTTTTGACTAAAGTGTCTATATATCGTGATGATTTATTGTTTTTGCTATATTTGCTGTTGTTGAATAAGAGGTAATTTTGATCACCACAACAGCAGGGTTATGCAATTTTGAAGTCTTGTGATATTTATTTTGGAGAAAACATATCAGTATCTGCTTATGAAGCTGGAATTTATTTCTGTCTCCCACATATTGTTTTTTTGCACAGTAAACGACACAGATTACAGGTTAAAATAATGAGATTTAGGTCCATTGTGCTCAAACAATATGAGCTGTGGCAAAAGGTGAACACAAATAGCTGTATTTTATCATTGAAGTTATTTCCAATGATTATTCCTTACATATGTTCCTTTTTGAGTGTGTTTCCCCTTCAGGCATGTGGGAGGCCAGATCTTTGCCTCCTAAGACCCCTCTGCCACAATAGTAACAGGAGGGAAATTAATGCACACACACACTTGAATAAAATTTAGGATTCCCACCCCATTTCCCCTTACACCTGCTTCACTCTATTCTTTGCTCGCTATTAGCTTGGCACTTTATCTTCTCCCATTTCCTGAATATCACCAACATGCCCATAATATGTGTGGGTTTTGGGCACAGGGTGAGAAATCTAAGCAACTGTCAGGCAAAACACAGCTACTGTTTTTCTATTGTGGTTCAGTTCTTCCTGCTCAGCCAGATTATTGGAATGTGGCCACCACTAGGTGGGTTTACATGGACAGCCTAATTTCGATTCGGAAAAGACGTCTAATCGGAAAGAAAATGCTGCATGTAAACACCCATTTCCGAATTGAAAGAAAATTTCCGAACTAGATTTCATTCCTTTGCAAGGAGGTAGTCAAAATCCTTTCGGAAAGTCTTTCCGATACCAGTCGCTGCATGTAAACGCTGTATTGGAAAGCTTTCTGTTTGAGTTGTATCTGCGCATGCCCAGCGTTGTGACGTAACGCTCCGCTAAGTTTTTTTCAGCGCCGCGATGCATTTTAAATACGGCGACTTCAAAACACTACTGGTCTGCATCAGAGAGTGATTTATTCTTTGGAACTTTGAAATATTTTGACATTTTGGACGTTTAGATGGGCCAAAAGTCACTTCCGCGCACGCCGTCTATGTCATATTCTTATTCTGGGCGCTTGTTGGCGGTCGACAATTTAGTTTTTAAGAATAGAGAAAGATGAACCTTTTGAGAAGACTTCACAAACAAGATGAGTAGGACATGCTATCAAAAACTCTTACAGAAATTAGGATCATATGAAATACACATTACATGCAGTTCCCTGGATTCATTTTTATCAAACCAAAATCAACAATCAACCATCCATTCAGCTTTTATCAATCATTAATAACAAGGTATTTTACTTGTTTAAAAGAGCTTTCTTTTGAGTTTTTTATAACTCTTTTCTTAAAATGTTTACACAAGTTTTTAATACATTGTTATCCACCGGACCATGAAATTATGGAGCATTCATCATCGCTCTGTACATCCATCTGTCTGCCTGTCTTTCCATCGATATTATTTTCGATAGCCAGCGCATATCGTGCAAACTTAAAATTCTAACCTTCACAAAAAATGTATACCCATATGAACAATATGAAAATATAATTTTATTTTCTGCGATTTCCATGGATACTTATTATTTTACCACATCTGGTTATAATATAATCTATCTTTAGCAACCTTTAAGTATAAATCAACCATGATAAGTAGTTGTGCTTCTTTAATATCAATATTTTTCTACAAATCTTGTTTTTTGCATTCTGTAACTGTACAGTATATCCAAAAATAGTATATTATGGAGGCCGACATGTTCAAATGTGCTGCAGCTTAATCACATGCACATAGACAAAACACAAGAAATTTAAGAAAACATGCTCAGCATTAGGAAAATGTGATGCAAATTCCACAAGATAACACACAAAGAAAATGTGCTGCAAAAGCCACAGCATTAAGAAAATGCGCTGACAATCAGAAGTTTTACACACTTACAAGAAAGCACTTTGAGATTTGATCCAAATGTAAAGTGCATTATAAATTAAATGTATTACTATTATTATTAAGAAATGCATAAATGTTAGCTAAGATGTACGTTTTTGGGTTTATTTTGACATTGTAACCGCAAGATGAATTTTAGCTCCTTTTCCCCTGATGCTGGGATCAAATTCTAACATAAATTTCACGACGTTGTACTTGATGTGTGTAATGTGTAACGTGATAAATAACTTAAATATTATTATTATTATTATACACTTGTTGTACGGGTAGCTCATCTTCAGCTGACTTAAAATTATGAAGAATGAGTGTCAGTGAAACTCAAATCAGTGCTGAAAGGAAAAGTCTTAAAAGAATTACCAAATTTTATTGTCGGTAGAGTGAACGGGTTGACTGCTTATTGAAGTGAATATTGCTCTGAGATTTCAGCTTGTAAAATCAAACTTTGGAACATATATTGATTCATCAAAAGACAGCTTTATGAAGATGACAGTCTGGAAATTTTGAAAGGCATCTTGTTAGCAAAGACATATATCAAAATACTGGTAAATGAGTCGCTTGTTGTTAAGGGTAAGAGAATGGGGGAACATTGTTCCACTGAGTAAACTATGAACCAGTGGATGAGTTTGGATTAATTATACAAAATATGACAATGACACAAAATATTTTTAATTCCAGCTACTTAAATGTGAGGACTTGCTGCTTTTACAATTGCAGCATGTTATGATTAAAAGATGCTACCTTTAACTTTTGACCTTTTTAATTCAATTTCATTTTTTAATTTGAATGAATAATTATTAGCAATATATGTATCAATTTAAAAGCATAAAAACACTCTTATCTGTATTTAGTTTACACAAATTTATTGGTGAATATGGAGATGTTGGTGGTATGAAGTTGAATGTGGGGAAATCTCAGCATAAGGTGTTTACTGATCTGACGGATAGAATATGGAGAGTACTTCCCTGACCCTGTGTTTAACTGTACTAACAAAAGCACACATTCAACATTCATACACATTCTTTCTTTCTATGTCTCTCTCTCTCCTTTCTCTTCCTCCGTGAAACTGCCTCCTCAGAGTATACCAGTTCATCCAGGACATATACTTTTCTCCTACTGTAGCACTTCAATCGTGTTTTTGGCTTTTCTGTATTTGGATTATTCTGATCCAAATTTTCTTATGAAATAATGATTGTCATAATGTACTTTGGTTAAAGGAGGATGAGACCTGAGAAAATAATTGAATCAGATTTGTGGGTGTGTGTGTGTGTGTGTGTGTGTGTGTTATAGCCTAAATACCAACTGCTCTGTTCTCTATCAAATATTTTGAATTGCACAGGGATTTGATACCGAACCAAAACCCGTGCTTCATGATCAGCCTTGATCTATTCACCAACTGTCAAATAGACTGTGGACACAACAAACGTAAGCATACAAACAACAACAACAACTAGATAAATGCATATTTAGCATGAACTTATATACATATGGCTTGATCCACTTACAGGAGAAATCTGTTATTGTCTGTTTCAAAATGCTGCCTTTATGACACAAATTATTCATTATAACATTCATTTGTAAAGCTTGAAAGGATAGTGACAGAGAAGGTGTGTGTGTTTGTTCATTCCCCTGAGGAGCACCTTTAAGCTTTTGGCATTTTCCTGTTGATACTATTCAGGAGCCTATTGCATCAGTCGTTCCACTAAACATATAATTGAAAAAAAACAAAACTGAGCTAAGGAGTTGTTTTAAACTGACTACAAGTTACAGATGACATTCTCTTCTTTTGAGGGATTGTTCATCGTCCAGAACCTTCAGGATGACAAGTGACAGCAGAATTATTTGAGTACACAAACACACTGTTGATAGAAACACTTCCTCGTGTCTGTCTGAGGATCTCACATCCAGATTCCATATGTTAAACTGTAGAGACGGGCTGGATATGCATTAATTCATGCAAGATGACAGTAAGAAGACCTGACCTTTGAATGCCTAATGCGAGAACCCAGAGGGAAGATTTTAGCAGTGATGGATGAGAAAGGATAGACAAAGAACTACTTACTAATTACAACATGTAGAGTTGGATCAACTTGAATTGAAAGATGCAGTGGAAAGAGGAACTAAATCCAATGGTGTGAGGATGAAGGTGGTAACGTAAAGGTCACATTCAGTGTCGGATGATTGTCACAGTGTATGGGAGTTTTACACTCCAGACAAATCCAAAACGGTACTTGTTTGAACACGTTTATGGAGTTGCTTGGTTCTTGGTGTGGTTATCTTTCTGCATAGTATTTATGGTTATCTGTATCATCTCTGGGGGTCTGTACATATGTGCCTTAATGATTTTTTCATGGAACCATCTTGCATTTCTAATCTGCTTGATAAACAGATGGATAGGTTGCTGCTGACTAGCCAAGCAAAGAATTTCCCCAGCAATATTTGAAATGACATGAGCCCAAGGCTTACGACTTGGCTATAGGTATATGCAAAGGAGGATAGATACACAGAAACATATACAGCAAGATGCCAACCTCTGTAAGGGCGTGGGGCGCTGATACACCTTGGGCAGTCCTTAACCTCTGAGAGACAGATAGCTGGATATGGAAGAAAGGAAGGAATACTGCTGTGGGCAATCAGGCCACATGTGGCCTATAAGCCACTGTGCAATTCCTGGCTGCCTGCATATAACTGTGGTGTACTCATGATTTGTGATTGTTGTCCCCCTATGAAAAACAGGTTGTGTGTTCCTGTCAGATAAGGTACTGCTTGTCATCTGGGTGCATGCTGTAAAACTTGTTAATGGTGAGCTTGTACTGTTTTCTTCCGGTGTTTATTCAGAGTCACTGCAAAGCTTCAGATTAGGAAAATATTTGACTGCTTAGCTAGACCAGGACAAAAGTTAGGAAATAGTATAGTAGTATATATATTATAGTGTAATAGTAGTCTTTGCACCTTTCATTATGGTTGATTTCTTCTGAAATGAAAACTCCAAATGTTTTTTTAATGATTTTGTCAGCCAGATAATGCTTTGATAATCATTTTATTAAAAATGTATATCAAAGTCTAATATAACATGTAGAATTTATACAAACAACTCAAAATGATCCTTTCTTGATTCTCGAGTGTTTCTTGATAAAGAGCTCATTGATATTTATAGTAACCCTTCAACTATCAAGAACACCTTCCGACTGTTCATGGGGGCTCTGTCTAGTCGATATCTGGTAACGTCTGGACTATTTTATCAAAGTTAATAGAACACCCATATATATCTGTAAAATGACAAACCTTACCATCCCAGTGGCCAAATGAATACTCAAAGTTGTGCTGTACTGTTGTACTAATAGGACTGCAGAATACGGTCCAGCATTATGCAGTCCCTTAATGGATATTTGGTTGAAAACATGCCTACTCTTCAACCTTCTAATTATATTTATTCTCTCAGACGGAATCATTTTTACGCAAAAAACATGTATCTTCTTAATTACATCCTTATATGTTATTGTTTTTTTAGTCAAGTGAATTTGAACATTTTATGAAGTTGAAAAAAAAAAGCTTTGAGTTATTGTGATGTTTCTCTGTATTGAGGACAAATGAGGTAAAGTTGACAAAAATTACGTAGAAAATATATCATGCATTAAATAAAATAAAAAAAGCACAACAGACTTGTAATGACATTTTCATTTAGTTCTGCATTTTTTGCTCTATAATTGGCAATATAATATGTTTTCATATGAAATGGTATGAGAGGAAGATTGTGGCTAATTAGTGAAGTCATCTTCTTATCGAAAGGTAAAAAAGTGTTTAGAGGTAGCCTGGTGTATACTATTCTTCCAGAATAGAATAGTAAAAATCATGAAAAATGTCTTGCTGAGCTGAGCACTATTTTACTTCTGAAGGACCGATGTGTAGGATTAAGGGGCTATTTGGAGTGCTGTTGCCAAATGCACTGAACTTAATACTGACCAAATGAACGCCTCTCTTCTCAGACTCCCCATTTAGGCATGCCCATTGGCAACTGAAATTGTGAAAAACATGAAAAGTGCTCTCTACAGTGTTTGTGCTTGTCCACCCTAGGCTACTGAGAAGAGAACCAACTATCTTAGACATTAAAGGCTCCTTCTAAGTGGCTGTTTATGTGACAACTCTTTTCACATAAAACAGGAAACCTTTTTTGCATTTTAGCGTTAGCATGGCCACTTTGTTGTTGGTGAAAATGCAATCCTTTCAAAAGCAGTCCCAGTTTGCCATTTTTGGAAAACCCCAACCATTTCTGTCAAACTGGCAAAACGTAACTATTTGAAAATGGTGATTTCATAGTCCTAATATCCACACACGGACAAAACAAAACAATGTCACACAATATTATTTTATTTTTACTGCAGACTGTCAAGTTCATTAATGGTACTCCAGCACACAGCAGTGTTGCTTTACCGCAGCTTTGTTGTTATGCAGCCAACTACTGGCCTAGTATATGAATCTACAGCATTTTCTGTCACTTTTGCGGTTCCTTTTGTACGAGGTTCGTTCTCAGAACGTTCTCATTGACTGATTGAAGAAATAGTTTGAAACGGAAACAAACATTTCTCCTTTTTCAGGTTAAAAAGAGTTGAGTTAATGGGGACTAAGAACACAGAAATGCAACAATTTTGGAATTTTCAGGTAAATAAGCCAATGACCACGCAGTCATGGGTATTAAATGTAATTTCTGAAATGTAATTTTTTTTCCTGGCATTCCCCAGTTTATACATAAGAGATTATGATTTTTACATACAAATTAAATTAAATAATGTTCTTTTCTGGTTCTGATCGATTGATTGAACATCAAATGTACTGCATGGGGAATCAAATAAAGAAACTCAACAGCTAACTACAATTCAAGTATTGTATCTATTTAATCAGATTTCATCTGTTTCCTCATTAGTTAAATAAAGTTTTTATCTAAATTAGACTTTTCACAGACACTAGATAGTCAACTTATTTGTGGCCATATACTCCGATATGTTACAAGATTGTGGGGCCATAGAAGTTGGAGCTTTCTTGATCATGATCTTTACTGATCTGAGGCATGGAAATGAGAGAAGTAGAGATGAAACAAATTTTGTTGAGCAGAAGGTGAGGCTCTATTCATGCTATGCTAGGAAATATTCACCATCCTTTTAACAAGTCGGTTGTATTTTAAAAATCACCTACTTATTCAGCAAAAGCTTTTTTTCTTCCAATAACACAGCCCCCCCTGCAATTTCATGTCTTCTTGTAACAAACCTTTCCTTGAACCCTCCTTTTAATTGGTGTCTACTCCAGACGAGGAGTGAATTGAAGAAAAAAACTAACCCTTTTCAAATATTCATAAATGTTTAATTTATAAATTAATTTTTATCAAGTACGGGGCCCTGCATAGCAATTTATTCAGTCAGTTGGCTTTATCCGTGATGCATCATTGGCTTTTAAAGGAATCTTATTTAGAATAAATAATGCACTGCGGTTAAATGAGGAGGCCTTTTATAGGGACTGATGAGCCACCATGGAGCCACATCAGGCTACGTAGTAGAGAAGATATCAGACAGGGAAATTAAAAGGCTCAATAGATGCAGTGACTCTTTAGCTCTATATTGTAGTCTGCATAGTCCCCAGGAGTGTACTGTACGTCCACCCCCATACCTGCTTCACATGCATGCTTACAAATCATAAACAACTTGCAGCGTACCAATTCATTTAAAATGTAAATTGTTTGCTGTAAAAAGCACAAGGCACAAACACAGCCACACTTTTCAGAAGGGCACTTTTAAATGCAAAAATTGTGTGCTAGCATCGCTATTTAGATAGATTTTTAGTATTTTCATAAGTATGTCTTATGTCTTATTTACCTATCTCATTCTCATATATGTCATTTCGTTATTTATTTAAGCTTTCAGCTTAAAGTTTTATATAAGCCATTAAATTATAGCTTTGACGGAAACTGGAGTGAAATAAGGCTTTTTCTTTATTTATCTGGCCACACATTTTAGGCCAGTGTATCAACCACAGAAGCACAAAAAAAGTTATGCCTCTGGCCTCACTTAACTGTGCCACAATAGTTTGCCTCACACCACCTGTTCCTGTTTAAGTAGTATGATTCATAAGGTTCTCCAAAAAACCCAACTTGTCTTTTTGATTTTTTTCCGTGGTAGACTTCTTTCACAACACCTCAGATGTGCTTTATGTAAAGGAGGCCTGTTTGTTTATTATGTATTCTATTGAAACCAATCTGCTAATCACGGTCTCTGGCCCAAAACAGGCCCACTTACAGACGTATGACAGGAACATAAGTAGGCATACATTAAACAGGACAAGTCAAATTAGAAGCATCACATTTACAGAAGGGATGAAATACTAGAAAAGATGTCCCTCTGCATAAGGGCTTCTCTGCAGAGCCCATGTGTGTCAGTATGTATGAGGGATATAGTGAGTTAGGTGTGGTCAATCTCCTGAATGGGTAAAAACAAGCGCAGGGAGGCTTTATTTTTGATATAATCAGTGACCGGACTAACAGTCCCCCTTGGCCAATTTCGTGGCAGCTACACGCATGCGCCACACAGCGGTTCGTGACGCATGCAAACACAAACATGAGTTACCAAGGCTACAACATCTCACCAGCTTCGAAAACACACAACTTGCAAATTGTAAGCCCTTTGAGGCCAAAATAATCTTCGGAGGAACAATCTCAAAAATGGTCGGAACAACAAGCTTAACCAGTGACTTAAAAACGAATCATCCCCAGGAACATACTAAGTTTCATGAAGCTTACGTTGGCAAAATGACTAAGGATATTGAGGGTGCAGAGCTAGCCACAAGCCTGCTGTATGTATGAATGCTGTCATACATGCAGTGGTAAGCTAGAAGCCGATAGTTTAGAGGGAATTCGGCATAGTTCTGGATGTACAGTACAGTCTAACGATGCAGTTTGTCAACAGTAAGACGAAAGTTGAAGTATTTTTATAACTGCTGATAAATGTGTTACGTTTGTTTTTTGATGTGTTACAAAGGCCAGCTACAAGTGCACAGAGCCAAAAACAGAAACCTTTCTGTCGTTAAGTCTGCCAATATGCGTAGTCACAGTAAGTAGAAGAGCAATGGTAACAACAGTGGGACAGCGTAGAAACTCAGTGCTTCAGCTAGTGTTTACTGTTACACACATTTGGACAAAAAAAACAAACACCAGGTCTGCTGTGTTCAGTACTATCTCGGACTTGGTCGGTTTTGGACATAAGTATGCAACCGGGCCGCGCTCTAGTGCGTGGGAGAGCAGTGGGAGTGGGCGCCTCCTTTAGGGCCCACATACATCTATCTGTGTTACACTCAGACAGCGCCTGGCGCTTTGACATTTGTCATGTCCATAACAAAGAGCAATATGATGTAAACTGAATGGTAAGATCGTGGAAAGAATCGTACGGAGCCCCTCAGGTGACATTGAAGGGAACAAAAATACCTTGTGACCCCGACAAAATAAATAATTCCTATGCGTTGATAAGTTTTGGGAATGATATATAGCTGTAGTGGTAGGTGAGCTACGAGGGTAGGAACCTTTGTTACGTGTTGCACAGGGACATATTAATTAAGTGCTCAAGCTAACATTTAAAATATTTTGATTTGCATACTTTATAGGTGTATATAATACAATCCTGTATGCATATGAAAAATATAACATGTTGTCAGAAGTGAAGATGTTTGCAGAAAATGAAATTTTCAGTTTGGAGCTTTGTTTTTTTGTTTTTCGCAGAGATCCCTCCCAGTCTGTCACCACAGCCGGCTTTCGGCTTTTCTGCGATTTCTGCGACTATTTTCCCTCAACTTTACCAAATCTGACCCTTTACTTTATCCGTTGCATTAGCACTCATTTATGCGACACATCTGCCAACACCTCTATTTGGATACAATTGACACTAACATGGGGTGATGTCAACGCAAATTAGATATTGACTTTGATGTTCTGCCTTAAAGATACACCTCAATCTTCAAATTTTTTGTAAAAAACAAATATGTTTTTATCAACTGTTCTGTACCCCCCCTAAGCGACCCACTTTAAACCAAATTCTGCCACGTCCTCAATTGTCATACTTCGCCATTTTGATACACGAATGCATGAATTCCGGTTAACAAATCTTTATTGATTAATACATCTTGTCAATTTAAAACAGTATACTGTCTTCTTTTTTTTTTACGTAGCAGGTATCACATTATTTAGTACTTATGTAAACACTATCTACTTAATAGGATTAACTTCCTTTTTTTCACCAAAATATTTTCATGTCTTTCTATCATTTTTACTTGGCCCGTATTAAGCCTAAAAAATAAAATTTTGCAGGTTAGAGTTAACTACTGCTTTGTAATCCCTCCTTGGAAGTATGTCTATATTATGTATTGGCTAGAATGTTTAATGTTGATTTGCTAATGTTGTTGATTCATTTCAGGTCAATGAGCATGTGCCGTTCCACTTTTCCAAACCCTTGCTTGTAATAATTTATGACCTTGAAATCCATTATGATTGTTTATGCTTGGACTAATTTTGTGTGGAGTCATTCAGCCAAGATTGTCCTTTCACCCTGTCAACCTTGCAAGGATTTCCCCATTGTAGTATTCTTGATCAAAATAAGTGTAAAGATGCACTCTCACACACACACACAGCTATACATAAGCTGTGAACCATGTATATATAATGGCGGAACTATGCATATATTACATTTATATGTTTCCAGGTTGATTCACACACAGAAAAAGAAGCCTCACGGGATGCTGTGTGGCTCTGAACGATGAATCTGTGTGTACCCTCTGACCCAAACTGTTTAGTCTGAGGCTGCAAAACTGCCATAGTTCCAGACACAAGTTATATTTGTATGTAATCCATTTACATACATTGCATTGTTCCTTTAAAAAAAAACTGAACCTTTTGTTGAAGCCTGGTGGTTAACATTTTGTCACGTATATATGCTTGTCTCTCCGGTCTAAATCCTTAATCCAGCTGTTGTCTCTCCACTTCAACCTCACTCGTCAGGAGTTACTCTTTTATCACTGTACCATAAGAAGGCTTTTGAAGTGATGCAATACATGGAGGGGCATTATGCATTAAGGATACAAAAAAAATACATCTGTGTTCCATTTAAGTAATAAAGTTGTAATCTGATCGCATACTTTTAGCAAAACTGAGATTATAAACTGGATTACAATGATTAAATTTACCACTAAAGAACCATAAACTAACAGTCTTCCAGATAGAAATGACTGGCTGGGCATTTGTTTAATATTTAATATAATTACATTGACAAAAACATCAGCAATGTTTCAAATGTCGTGATGTCTCATTGGCAAAATAAGTGAAAACCAATGTTCAAAAAATCCTCTCCACAGTGGCTAATAGCAATGTGTCGCTCCGTCCATCATTCAGAACCGTGCCAGCATAAGAATTTAGTCCGTAAAAAGTATGCAAAAATTGAAGTTCGACCCTACTTTTACAAAGTCTTACCCCTCATTGTACGATGGATATAGTCTTAAGGGGAGCGCAATTTTGTGAAATTTAACTAGTATCAATCATTCAGTTGTAGCTGGGATGAAAATGTCTGACAAACAGTGGGTGGACAGTTGAAATTTCTGAATATCTTTTAGTTACTGAAGCTGAATTCTTAATTACAACCAGAGGGAGAGGCCAAAACGGTTAGAATGGAGTGAAACAGAAATTCAAAGGGGACAGCTGGGAGCTTAGCCCTTTGTGGAGAATGTGACATATTTATATGGTGTCTTCAAAACAGTTTTCCCACTCAATGCAAACCTTTATTTCACTGGATAACATTCTGATACTTAAAATACCAGAATAATAATTTGAATTTATTTTAATGTATTACCAGAAAATGGCATGTGCTTTCACCACAAAATAATTTATTAAAATGGAATCCTCCATTGCCAGAAGTATTCAACCCCTTTTATTTTTGGCAAACCTCAATTGAAATTGGAATACAATGTCACTGTCAGAAGCAAACTAATTAGTTTTGTGGTTTATTATAGTATTAATAGTACCATAAGCGTACTGTGCAGCAACTTCTTCGAGCTTCTCCAGTGCAGCAATCAGAACTTTTCTAGCTACTCCTCACAAACTGGATCAAACCAGACCGGCGTCCCCCAGGAGATGAATTTTAGCCGGTGAAGGGAGGTAAACGCGGTTGATAACCTAGCTTTGAGTGCAAACAAAAGCTCACTCTGCCTTAAATTTAGGGAGGTTAAGATGACTGATTGACTGAGATAGTGACTCTGGGGGTTAGTCGTCTTCTTCTGAAGTATGTCTTTAGGACCTGCAGCTCCGTTGAGACGAGCCAGTCCAACGAGTCATCATCCAGGTCAATCATACCTTGTTCACCAATCAGTGGCTAGTGTTTGGGGCAACTGGTGATTGTGGGACCAGCGTCCAACGCCGGTCCTCAAGTCATTTAAAGTTGTCCAGTGCTTTCAAGGCAAGTCCTGGCCATGGACGTCCATGGGGTCATCGATTCAAGGAATCCCGAGGTTGTTTCTGACTCCTCTGTCTGAACCTGAAGCAGAGCTGTAGACGTGACATGTCCGTCAATCATATTAATAGATTGACGTCAGGAGAGGAATCGGAGACCCAGATTGTCGGTGCTTTTATTCAGTAATTTATCTGATAACATTCTCAACATCTCACACAGTGGATGTCCCTCACATCTGAGTTTGTTTCTCTCTGTTCTTTTTTACAAACGTGAAGAACAGCAAATATTTGACATTCAAGCTTCTGGAAAATGTGCCACTGACTGATATTATACGTATGTTTACAACCAAAGTGAGGTTTAATCATGAATCTATCTATCGGGATAATCGCTGACGTCACGTTCGCTCGCTGGCTCATCACCATGGGGGGGAGTGGGGGGGATCACAAAGCTTTCTCAAATGAAATATGAAATTCCTCCGGCGAGTTCTGGGTCCACCCAGGATTAACTTTGTATATTTTGTATTATTTTCAGCTGCTTTCATGAGGGCTCAGTGTCCACAAATGAAAATAATAATAAACAAATAATATTTACAGAAAATAAAGTAAAACTAGAAAATGCATTCACTCAGGCTGCACTTTAAGTGTTTCTTGAAATACCCCCCTGTCTGAGGAGCCCGGTCCTGTCACAACAGGCGGCATGAACATCGTTCAAAATATCTTATTTTTAAATTTTAAATTTGATTATTTATTTTATTTGCGTGTACAACTGAGAGTTTGCAAAATGCCTTTATTTTGGAACATATATTTTTTGTTATTGTTTCTTATTAATTTAGTGAAAATATTAAGTTATTTTGAAAACTACTGTACATAAGTTTTGTTTTTTTTCTCTGGATGCTTAACTTTGTATGTTTTTACTGAGAAATACACATTTCAAAATTATCAGCGCGGTGCGTTGTCCTTGGTAACCACTATATCACAATCAAATTGCAATATTGTCCACTATCATCGCAATATGACTTTTTTGCCTAAACGTGCAGTCCTACTTCTAAGTAATAATTTGCTGCTCTTCTTTGTCATTTAAAATAAACAATGAGCCGATGGGTTTTGTGCCATTGTTTTGTCAAAAGAAATAATGTGAAAATGTGTGTCTGCAGACTAATCAAAAATAAAAATTAATTACTAGCCTCTTCCTTTTTTTGGTCCAGTCAAGTCAATCTGGGTCTGCTATTGGGGCTTTGCAATTGCTCTTACTTTTCTGTGTTTTTATTAGCATTTTCTATATTATAAACCATTCAAGCAGGACATACAACTCATTTTAAGTAATACAACATTTATCACACATTCAGTTCCCTTTTACAAGACAGATGTCATGATTTTTACAGCACTGGGCAGGTGTGGAAGGCTATTATCTGAAAACATTGCATTTCCCACTCTCTTACTTCCCTGTACTATGCCCCTGTTGACAATCTGAATGCATCCCATCTCTGAAATATTCAAAGGCCAGTATGCTATCCACCACCTAGCCATAAAGTAAACTATGTTATAGACTTATTGATTGGTCAACAGATTGCCTATATCCTGTAAAAACACAGCTCTAACATTAATGCCTTTATTAACCCAATTGGCGATAAATATCGAGCACCGGAAGGAAGTCAAGACCCCCCTCTCTTTTTATGGTTCTGTTTTTGGCTTGATTATTGCAGTGGTAAGCTAGACTAATCTTGACCTATGTGCAATTATCAAAGCCTTTAAAATGTAGATTGAAAATTATGTTTCAAAAGAGGCAATTTGACTTTTGCAACTCCACTATGGTTCTCCAAATCTATATTGTGTTTGGCTTTGCTAACCTTAACCTCAGTTTTATAGGCCTTCTTTCTTGTAATCATTGTGTATTGATTAAATTAGCTGTTCCTCCTCAATCCTTTTCTATTTTCTTTCCTTCCTTCTCTTTTCTGTTCAGTTTTTCTCCCAGTCAGTGTCTCTTAATGGATAATAATTCCAGTATTTCTATCCAACCTTACAGCAGTCGATGTTTATGTGTGCCATGTGTCGGGGTTTGAGAGAAAAAGAGATCCCAGGGGATACTTGCAGCTGTACCTCACAAACTCCACTCTCATCCCTCAATCATTCCTCTGTCAAGCCTCTGTGCCCCTTCCCATTTCCTTATTAGCTCGGTTTTCATCTTTCCCCCCTTCTTGTACCCACTTTGTTTTTTTCTTTGTTTTTTTCATCTATTTTTAGTGGCTCCACCACTCATCCCCTTGTTTTTCTTTCCCTTCTGATATGTCCTAACCACTCTCTATTTATATTTATAAAATTATGCTTTTGATTGAGTTATTTTTTAACATTCCAAGTCCTGGGAAGTGGTGTATAATTGAATCAGGAAAGCTATGAATGACAGCCATATTTTTCATAGTCCTGTAAAACAACAAGATTAAAATAGTGTGAAGATTAAACTAACAGCAAGATTTACAAAGAAACCATAATGAGATATTTTCTACAATTTCCTTATATGCTGTATGTACAACATATTCAGTCAGAGTTACATGTGATTGAATCATTTTGCTACAGGTAAGTTTTTGTTAGACCACAGGCCAAAGTGTTGGTCAACTCTGTGGCTGTTAAGTGCTAGAGATCGGAACTGCGTTAGAAGGGGAAATTAAACACTTGTGAAAGGACTGGTGAAAATGGACACGCACTGGTTAAACTGTCAATTAACACCAAGTGGGATTGATGAGATTTGACTGTCTCTCGCTCCGCTTCATCTGTCATGTTTTTCTGCTTTTTTGTCCCCAAACCATCAGCTTTTTTCCTGTTTTACACTCATTTGTGTCATTCCCTCCCATCTTTCATTTTTATGTGTTTATAAAGATGTTCTTTTGACAGTCACCTGTCAATCTCTCTAATAGCAAACAGCACCAGGCCCTGAAGTTCCACTGGTCTAGTAAATTAACAGCTTCCATTTCATTTAGTTTGTCTGCAGTCAGAACCCATAAGCCCAGAGTTAGCTAATGTTTTATTTATACTGTTTCTATTTTGACAATGATTTTAGTAAATTTTTCCAGTACACTTATTCACAATTTCTGTACGAGTAACATAGAATTTATCTCCACATTCATTCAGTAGGAACTGTCATTCAGTGATAGAAATACATCTCATGCTACACAGGAAAATTATATAATCTATATTCACTACTCAAAAAAATACAAGGAGCACTTAAATCACATATCCCAGATCTGGATGAATGAAATATTCCAGTTGATAATCTTCATTGATTACATGGTGTAATTTGTTGACAACAAAATAACGTAAGAACGATCAAAGGAAACCAAAATTATTAACCCATTGAGGACTGGATTCAGAATCATACCCAAAATGGAAAAATTAGATCCCAAGGTAATCCAACTTTTGTGGATTTCCTCAAGACAATTTATAATGTGGCTCAGTGGTGTTTATGGCTTCCATGTGGCTATAGGCCCCTTCATCCTCTGTGCATGCTCCTGATGAGACAACGGATGGTCTCCTGGGGGATCTCCCCCCAGACCTGGATCAGGGTATCAGTCAGCTCCTGGACAGTCAGTGATGCAACGTGGTGGCGGTGGATGCAACGATGCCTGATGTCCCAGAGGTGCTCGATTGGATTCAGGTCTGGGGAATGGGCGGGCCAGTCAACAGCATCAATGCCTTCGTCATCCAGGGAAATGCTGACACACTCCAGTCACATGAGGCCAGGCATTGTCATGTGCTAGAAGGAAACCAGGGCCCATTGGACCAGCATACAGTCCGACCACGGGTCCGAGGCTCACATCCCGGTACCTAACAGGAACGTGAAAGTCTGTGCGGCCCTCCAAGGATATGCCTCCCCATATCATCACTGACCCACTGCCAAACCAGTCATGCTGGAGAATGTTGCAGTCAACAGAAAGTACTCCAGACTCTCACCTTGGTCACATGCGCTCAGTGTGAACTTGCTCTTATATGAGAAGAGAACAAGGGCGCCAGTGGCGCATCCACCAATTCTGGTGTTCTTTGGCAAATGCCAATCAGGCTACACAGGCCCGGACTGTGAGCACAGGACCCACTTGTGGACGTATATATATATATAATGTATTTATTTATTTTTTTATAATTTTTATAATAAATAAAAATTTAACAAAAAATATATTATATTCCCCTCAATATAAAACACAAGTCAGTTTAAGTATAATATTTTGGTCAGTAACCATCTCTGGGACAGCATTCTAGTAAGACAGGGATACATTTTCATGAAATAGAAGATTAACTATGTTTGGTCTCATTCTTACTCGCTTGATCACACTCTCACACACTTATGCATACACCAGCTCACATCTTAATTAGACTTGATGGGTACTTAACCTTGCTCCTTATGCTAATGCAGAGAGGTCAGGTGTGTGCGGATAGGCTAGCTCGCTGTCAACTCAGCCAGAAAACTGTTGGGCGTGCAGATGAGTAAATGAGGGAAGAGAAGAGACTTAGGATACGTCCACAGTGCCGGCAAAAGTGGACCGAATCCGGCTTTTTGGCCCATATGTGACCGATATCAGATTTTTTTATGACAGTCTGAACAGCACAAATCCAATTTTTTCAATTCAGACCCTGGCCACTTTCATAAGTGGTCTTGGTCGGATATATATCTGATGTTTTGCAATCGACCTCAGTCTGAACAGTCAAGTCGCATTTCATCCAACTTTTACGCCATTTAAGTGAGACAAACGTCACATATCCGCGCCGAATGAGGTGGGACGCGGCAAGATCAATTTGTGCTTTCTTTTTTATTAATATTCTTCTTCCCTTTATCACTTCTTCATAATTTTGTCAGCTCCGATTGTACAACAACTTCAAAATTGATACACACGCTGACATGTGTAGCATCCATATTAAATTCCTTAAACACAGCGTGCTGCGTGTGATGTCACGTCTTCTTCTGCGCATGCGGGTCACTTCAGAGCTGTAGACTGTTTACACTGGAGTCCGATGGCGGTCGCCTTTAAATTATAATGTGAACAACCACGCCAAAAAAAAAAATCGGATCTCAACAGAAATCGGAATTGAGCATTAAGACCTGCAGTGTGAAGGTAGCCTTAGAAGCGAGGACTGGGGAGGTATGGAGAAGGGAAAAAAGAAAGAATTTGGATTTATTATTTACAAATTTGAATATGAATTTCTTCTTTTGTTTTCTTTGAAATAGAATTGAATTGCTATCATATTTTAAATCAAAATATTTTAAAGTATAATAGGTTTCAAATATTAAAAGTGCAGAATTGTACATTTCAGTTATGCAACCACTCCTTCCAATATGACATAGTCCTTCAAACAACTTGTCTATTTAAGAGTGTGCTGGTGTGCGTGTGTGAGTGTAATGAGCTCATCCTCTTCACCTGGGCTGAGGGTGTTTAACGGCATGAAGAGTCAATTAGAGGAAACGCATAACGTTTACGCCTTCTCCTTCATTAGATGCGGGTTGTCCTGGTTTCTACCCGAACTTTCTGTTCCAGTTGATTGCAATAATTATTGATAACATTGTAACATTTTCCCGGTGGGACAATTCGTTAGCATCTCTGAATAACTTGCTTAATTATGAAACACACCCCTTCCTGAAAAAAGTTTAAGAATAATAATGAAACAGTTTTTATTTTTAAATTACGTTAGATGCTGGACCGTTGTGACAGCTGTGAAATTATGATATCACTACATTTTGTACGGCAACATGTAAAAGGAACTATAGAAGACAGTGTATCCACAATGGATGGACCTCTCTTTCAATTGAAGTTTTTCTGTGAAAAAGTTTAAGAGGCCACTATATAGGTCACGTTGTACGGTACATCTTGGGGCCTAGAGTTATTTTAATGTCATATTTGCGGCAAGGGGCTTCTCCAAGTCAACCTGATCAATTGAGTTGGACATTTAGTCTGGTCTAATTCGACTGATTCACTGTGTCCACTGAGCTGTTAAAAACCATTATGTACAGCACAGCCCTCTCTGCCGTACATACATACCACAGAGGTCATTCATATATGCATAGACTACCGTCAGCTTTTGCTATTGATATCCATTGCCATTGGTATGCATGTGTTCACTACTTTCAGAGCATGTGGGTGTCCGGACCCTGTGAGTGGGTGTATGTGGTCTTGAGGCTATAGAGAGCAGTAATTCAGAGCTGACAAGAGGCTGGAGAGATTTAGGGTGAAGTGCCAAGGAAGCTAAGGGAAACACATGTTGGCACACATACACACACCCCATCTTCTGATCTCAGGGGGCATCTGCTCTGGTCCAGGTCACTGGAAACGAGTGCTCAGTCGGGCTCAAAAGCATTGCTACGGCAACCGCATCACATAATCCCATTCCGTCCCATCCCATCCGATACTGTGCGCAACGTGATTGGCCTGCTCCCCCTGGGGCTCCGAGGCGACAGCTCAGGCGCTGTCTGCTTACTCTGTGTCAGCTAAGGCTCTTAGTGTGTGGGCGTGGAGCAAGTAGCGCATTGAAGGAACGTTTGGTGCATTTTGGCAGGAGACAGTGTGAATAATGCAGACGCATCCCTACTGTGGGTGTGTGTGAGTTTGTGTGTACAGGGATGCCTGTGTGAATCCTTCAGGAGGAACCAAGAAGGGAGAATAAGCTACTCCAAGAAGACCATATCACCCCCCCACCATCACCACCCTTTTTTTCCCCCCCACTGCTGCACTTCAGTCTTTGAAGTTTATATACATTTTATGATGTTCTGCCAATATCTCCTTCAAGATCTTTTTTCAACACAGACCTCTGTGTGAATGTTATATTCCATCTTCTATAGTAAATGTACAATGTCAGTAGATAAGACCTGTGAGTTTACCCGCTCAGTACAAGGCATATTTCTAATTATCAATAGACAAGTAGCTTTGCTGTATGTTTTGTCCGTGGAGAGTCACCAAAACATTCAAGTTTTCTTTTTTACTATCTAAATGAATTTCTTGTTACCTTTACAACACTTGAATGTCAATAAAATAACCGTGAATAATACAAACATTGCAGAATAATTCCAATCATTATAAGAATGCTTTTTGCGTCATCTGCCTTTCTTTCATTCCTCCACTTATCTGTCACTAACTTTAGCTTTCATCTGTCTCTCCCTCTCATTAACGTACTATCATAAGCTGGATTTGGATTGAATCGTCTGGCTTCACCTTTCTCTCTTTCTCCTCTCTGATCACTCACATACACCTCCATTAGTCTCTTTGTTTTGATGAAGAATACAAACACAGTCAACTGACAGTTTGCATCCATTTTCATTGTTCCTCCTCTGTCCTCCACCCACCATTCCTCCCTCTCCTCCATGCCCCCTCCCAATTCCTCCCTCCCTCTTTTGCTCCATCTGTCAGGAGGCTTCATTATTAAAGATTCATGTTTGAGTCTGGACAGCTCCTCCAAAGCTTTTGTCAGACAGACCGAGTGTCTCAAATCTCACTATCACTAACTGAAGGTGACATAGAGACTCACACAGATCTGCACACACATGCACACACACACTCTATCTCTGTCTCCATGTGCTTTACTAAAATTATTAGTACTATATGTCAGTCACTAGCGTTTTTTATTTCAAATAATCTGGATGATATAGTTTTCAGTACTTATTTATATGTCAGAACAAAGGTTTTGGTTTAGCTTTTCATATTCTTGTACCAGTAGCTTTTGCATGCCATCTCTAGAACTTCTCACAAATGTTTTAAATATTTAATATTCAAAATGGTATCATAAATTTCTACTTTTGGTTTGCGTCATCATACTTCATGGAGACCTGGATAAACAATGTCATTAATTTTATTTTTCATGTATTCTATCGTGTTTCCATATTCTTTTAAAAGATGGGTGCAGCAGTGCTTCACCATCATCCCTTTCACAGCAATCTCATGTATTACTCACACTCTTTCTCACCCTTTCACATCTTCTCAGCTTCATACAATGGATGGTAGAAAAATTTAGTCTATTCATTTGACTGTTTTGACTTAAGCTGATCTCTTTGCAAAATTATTTTACTAGTTATTCTGAATTTACATATAATATTGTTTGACGGTAAGGGGATTGGAGAAGCAGGGGAATGTCACATAGTTTTATGGAGCGCTGACATGTCTCTCCAACATATAGAGGTTTAGATATCCTTTCTAATTTTGCCATTGAATGGAACTGATGTTGCCATGCTCATTTACCAAATGCCACAGCAACTACCTGTTTGCTATATTCCAGACTTTATGGAGCATCAGTGGAACAGTAGAGGGTCCAAACATTAACTAGAAAGTTAGATATTTCTCTCTTTACCATTATAGGAAGGAAATGCTCATGCAACAATGCTCATGAAATAACAATATAAAGTCTATTTTAAAAAATTTGAAAGGTGAAGGTAATAAGGTTTTGCCATTCAGAAAATGACTGACATGGAAATACCTGCTACTTGATGTGCCACCAGGTGGGCTAGTGGCTTGAAAAACTGTAAACAGCACACTTAATTCATTAATTGTCCTTTTAATACAGATAATTGCACATCCTTTCAGCCTTCCCTGATGAATTCTATCTTGAGGGGTTTATATTTGATACAGGTTGCAGGAAAACTCTGTCATTGAAGGCTATTAAATGAAAATATGTGCTTGTATGCATGCATGTGTGATTTTTATCCCCTGTAAGGCTATTCTATCTTCATTGATAGTTTAGTAGAGTATATTTTCAGGTACCCGAGGAGTGCATATCTCAGAATAATAACCTTGGATTATGTCAACTCAAAAATTTTGTGACGTTTTCATTTCACATTTTTAGGGGCAAATTTAAGATTCAACAGGCAGCTGTGTGCCATCAGATTGTTGTTTGTACGGTTGTTTTTTCCCCAAAGCAAAACCTTTTGGCAGGGACTGTGTGAATTTTGTAAACAATTCCACATTACCTTGCAATGTTAATATTTTTTCTCTGTTTTTTCTTTACATTTTTGTGTGCAGAAAAGCCCTGGAGCAGCAGAAAAAAGTTGTATTGGCAGGTTGTGTTCCCCAGGCCCAACCACGGATGGATTACCTTAAAGGACTCAGCATTATTGGGGTTTGTAGTTTTACATACACTTACGTATATTAACAAGATCATCTTGAGCTGCTTGAACGTGTTTGTCATGTATTTGTCTTTGTGTCCAATGAACAAACTTTGAGGACCTTAATCAAAAACATACACGTGTAAACAGAGACAGATAAAGGGAGACAGTTTGACCTCCGTAAAAAACTGTGAAAGCATAAACTGTTATTAAGTATTTGCCTGTTTGTTGTAAAACATGCTTCCACTTGACCTAAAGTGTTCTAAAGCAGTAGTTCTCAACCGGGGGCTGGCTTTGCACTGAAAACGGGTCGGTGAGCCATCAGTTAAGAATCACTGTTCTATATAAATATATAAGGATGAACTTCTTAATATCTTTTGTGGTTATGGTCTTGGTCACTTAACTGAAGAATCTTCAAAAGCACTGATGTTCTTGTTCTCTGTCCTAAGTCTCTAATGTGCTTAGTTTTGAGGCATAGCATTGTCTTCGCTGCACCTTGGTGGTTTACCATTAATCCAACATTGTTCTCAAGGATATCTACAGATTGCTTTTCTTTTGCACATGCTTATTTATGAACTTTCAACTAGCAGTTAGCTCTTTGATTTTCATGTTATCATTGTTCACAAAAAGTTTTATGATGTTTTTAAAAAAAACAATATTTTGTCTAATCCAATATTCTTCCTCTAGATTTAGACTTAAACATTCAAACTCGGATATTCCAGCGCATTAGTGTTGAATTCATGGGCAAACAAAATACTGTATTTTTAATTACATACCCTTATTTAAACATCAAAGATACACATTTTTAATGTAGTTCATTTACGAGATCATGATTAACAATAATCAATTCATCACAAAATAAATCTGAATGTCTAAATTATAATTTAGACAAAAGATCCAGTAATACTACAAACCACTGTTTAACGTTCCCTCGTAGCTCTCCTTAAACACGACCTTCCCACAGCAAAGGGGTCAACCTAATGACGTGAAGGCGTTGTGGCTTTGGGCTCTCATCATAAACTAGCTTTTACTATTTTTCTTTTCTTTGAATGTAGGGAAAAGGATCAAGAATCATATATGCATGCGTTCTTTTGTTCATACCACTCTTACTGAGAACCAGGCTTTGCCTTCTAAACATTGTAACTGCAGAAAACCTTGATCTGATTTCACATACTGCTTAATAATTTTTCTTGTGTAAACACGCACTGCATGGTTGAAAATGAGGATAAATGAAACGGTCTGGTACCTAATGTGGATTACTGCCACTATCTAAAAATAATGGGTAGGGGTTGTCCCAAATGTATGGTTGAATATCCTTTACCCTAAATAATGTAATTCCATTTAAGTATACTTGCCATGTGTAACACAATTATATTCAAATCAAGTGACGTGTATGTATAATACAATTACATCCAGATAAACAGGTTTGTACATGTAATAGCCTTCAGGGGGAAGCAGAAACATCTGGGAAGTTTACTACTGTTGGTTCTTTCACTTTCATGAAAAGATTGGATTATGCATTTAAAAATAAAATAAAATAAAACACACATGAACACAAGCAAATACACACATGCAAGAGCAGCCGGACAGAGGTATGAGTATGCACATATTCCCCTCGTACATCCTGGGTAGTTACAATCAACCACAAAATGACAATGACAGTTGGCGGGTTATGCAAATGAGATGCAAATAACCAGTCTTGAATTTGTATACAGTGATTGCGCTAACGGCTAGGTAAGGGCAGTATAAAAAAAACGGTCTGTGTTGAATAAATTTAGTGTAATCAACCTGTGTGTCAGCTCTTATATGTGCAGATTTCTCTTTTTTAATGTGAGGCAGCTGTGGAGTGAATGACAGGGTATTGTGTGTAAGGTACACAGTCAAGCCAGCCTGCACTGTTTTCCATCTCTAAACTCAACATGTCACATTCTTTATCTGAGACACATCCCATTCATCCGCTCATGTACCGGCAAAGTAATCAGAGGATTACAGTGGGTAAACAGTGTTGCAAACATGGTGGGCACACAGCAGTTTCTTCAGCATCGAGTTTGTATGTATGCCTTAGGTGGACCACTTTGGTGGAGGCTAATAGTGTGTTGCTGAGGCATACACACTATTGTTGTCCTTATTTTCTTTATTATTGTTATTTTTATTATTATTATTCCGTCTACACCTTCAAACCCCCCTCATACTTTAAGCTATACAAAAACATTCAACTGTTAATCCGTTGAGCTATTAAACCACATGTGTGCTATGAATTTTCACATTTAAACCTTTTAAACTTTTAAACATATTAAGCATTTTATAACAAGAATTTCACCATCGAAATGAATGGAGCATTTCCATGAACGCCTAGCGATATTAGACCATGAGTGAGGTTGGTGGTACCATTATTGGGATTGCACTTGTGTGAGTAGATAACTCTTGTTTTAGGCAGTTAGCATCTGCACCTCATTTTCAACTGGAAATACAATTTATTTAGTTTGAATTTTTTTTAAGATTTGTATTCCAAGTCTAAAGATTTCTTGGGCTGCAGTGATTCCTTTGGTTTCACAGAAGGTAAACACAGTTTTTATTTTGTATCTTTCACTTCTAATCCTTGATCCTTAAATTGTAAAATGTTATTAGCTCCTATTTTGATGGATTACAGTCGCAGTAATGCCGGTTTGTATTGTGTAATGTTTATATATTTTAACAGGTTGAAATTAATTTACCCTCTTTACGTCGCGCGGTTGTGTTATTAAAACTATTTGTATGATATTTCGAAGTGAATGTAAAACTCTGTAAGGTTCGTTCAATCCGGTGTATGATATATGTTGGCTTTGTTGAGGAACCTTAGGGCTTGTGGCTGGCTCTGAGCTCCTGTTAGCTTTAGCCGCTCTGCCAACATTAGCTTCTTGAAACTTGCTTTGTTCCTCATGGTAATTACATTTGAAATGTGTGATTAAGTTCGTTGTGTCAAATGTTTTCGGGGTTATTCCGACACAGCTTCTTTTGTCCACACACTTACAAAACTTAAAAAACATATATGACACTAGGGCTGAAAAGATTCTTCAAATAATTTCGATTAAGTAAAATATCCTCTAGGCAAATTTGCCTCGAGCTTCGCTTTAGTGTGGACTATTATTCAGCGCACTGTGTTGTTGATCCAAGAGTGAATGGATGTGTGATAAATATGTTAACGGATACTCACAGTGGCACGACACTCAACAGGAAAGTGGCCTAGATTGTCCCGTAGATCCGCCGGTAGCCTGCTAACCCGAGGCATCATACTGGAATGTCCGTGTTTTTCTAGCTACTCGTTCAAACTGGATCAACTCTCTACAAGGCGCTTTATATATTTAAGTTATCATTATTATTATTATTACAGGACACCTCTTCTCCTCTCACTTGTCACCCACAGGGCCGCACCTCACCCGGTGAACGGAGGTAAACGAGGGGGATAAACTATCTTTTAGCGCAAACAGATGCTCACTTTGCTTCAAATTTGGGGAGGTTAAAAAGTCAGACAAAGACGGACGGACAGTGATAGTGACTCTGGTGGTCGGTGAATGTGTGTTTTAACTGTGATTCCAAGGATTCTGCACTGCCATAAGCTGAGACATTAGGTGGGTTTACATGGCCCCCTTAGACAGAATAATATCAGATGAAATCCTTCACGTAAACACACTTTTTCAGAATGAAAAGGCCCTTTCCCATTGAGATCATAGCAGATAGTTTGTTTTTAATACAAACTCTCAAAAAAATAAATTGGAAAGTAAGAAATATTGAACTCTAGAAACCTTTACAAGAAAAACCACCAGGAGCCGCGATGGACAGATTTAAGCAAAATCAGTTAAATTAAAAAGCGCTGGAAAACATTGCAGATTCTAAGGACAAATTCAACAACAAGAAATCTAATTTGTTATTATAGCTGTTGACAGTTATTATTGCAATTCAAGCAAAACTCATGTTGTTTTTTTAAAAAGGGGGAACAACTGGTTGTTCATTCAATCGACACATCCGATTTTCTGCTCTGTGTATTACTATTGCTCCTGAACAATGCAAGTGAGTTAATTAATAAAAAAATTGCAGAGTGGTTGTGCAGGGTTGTTATTCTACAGCTTATTTTGTCCTTACTGGTGTGAAAAATTGAGAGCTTTGTGTTTTCTGGTTTACTGGGGAAAATTTGGAGCCATGTTAGCTCAGGCTTGTTGTGCTTCTACGGCGCATGCGTGTAACCAGCACCCAATCGGGCCTAAAGTGAGGCTGGTCGGCTGAATACCTCCCAGCGCCTAGGGGAGGCAAACTAGTCCTCCTGTCGCCGATTGATTGGCCGGCAGATCTATAGGTGCAACTCTAGTGCGCAAACACCTGCGACATTGCTCTTTGGGGTTGCTTTATGGTACTGAAAGCCTCACTTAATGCAGATCTTCCGTGCTGCCAGAAGGAAGGCGAGTGTGACACATAAGACTTATTTATGGCAACAACCATAGTTATCCAATCCGAATAATATTCATATCATCATTCATTGGTTTTGGTGATTGTGGTAGTATCCTAATGAATATAGTATAAGTTTGTTAAGGCACAAAAACCATGTATTTACACATGGTGATCTTATATTTAGCCAAAAATACAGTCGTGTGTTTTATTCAATTCCTGTAAACACTGTTTTCAATGCATATGCAAAATATACTGCAACTGGACACAAAGGTCTACACATGAAAGATGGTAAATCTGGTTTTCAACATATATATGGTATATATTTCCTTATTAAAGATTTCCTGGTCCTATAAGAGCCATAACGGAAAAATTCCTCTTTAACATGTTAATGCAGTGACGCCCACAGCTCTTTTGATTGAACCCAGATTTCCTTACCGTTAAAAAAAAAATGTCTTTCTTTTTCTCAGTATGCAGCATGAATACAATTACATCCTATAAGGCACAGTGTGTGTCAGTGTTAGTGTGTCTGAAAAAATGTTGACTCTGGCTAATGGGCATGAAGGCATTCAGAGTGGAAGCATAGGGCTTGATCTCCAAGAATAGAGGAAGTAAATGTATTAGGGATCGAAGGGATGATGGAACGTTTCGAAGGATAAGTTATATCAAATTTGTTTCATTCCCACTTTTCATCATCTCCATCCCTCTCTCTCTTACCCATCATTCATTCTCTAGTGGTCTTATTCATAAATGCTTCATTCTCAAAAAGTGAAGACGTCCGTCACTTTCAACCTAATCCGTTAGCATTATAAAAAGTTTGTCAAGAGAATATCACTATTTTACTACGGGTGGATTGCCCGAAATTCTCCTTGTTTTTCTTATCAAGAAAAACAAGGGCCATCTGAATATTTATGTGCACCCGTAGGCATCGCACATAAGATTACAAATACTGGCCACATTTCAAATGGGTTGTGATCTATAGAGGAAAAATTGGTAAAACACATTTGTGTACATTATTTTATAAATAAGGATGGTCAAGGATGAGGCACTGTAGATACATAAAATCTTTCTTATATCTTAGTTGAATATTCTCTTTTACTGTCTAGATCTTTTTTTTTTCCCCCCAATAATGAATTACCTCTGCAAAGGAGGGAGGTTATGTTTTCACCCACGTTTGTCTGTCTGTCTGTTAGAAAGATTACAAAATGCTAATTGAAAGATTTGCATTAAATTTGACCAAGAGGTAGGTCTTAGTATTTCCTACAGATGTCTAAATTTTGGTGACGTTACATGTTTTGCACAACTTAAAATAAAATAAAATAATAAGGCGGTTGGAGTAGTAGTGATGTCACAATGTGCTGAGGCACACTCTTGAAACTGTGTCCATTATTGATTCCTTTGATTCCTCTTGATTTTCCTTTGGGGCTGAAGCCAAGGGCTCAGTGGGTTGAATAGAGACACTGAAGTAAAAAACACAAGAGACGTCCGGCTATAGACTGTCTGAGAGATACTCAGAGAGTTTATTGGAATTGTCGGTAGATTTAGCAGTTGGGAAAAACTCACCGACGTGAGTAGACTAATTTTTCTATTGCTGCCAGCAACTCCCTATTAATAGGTGGGTTTAAACCCACCTAGTGTTTCTCAGGCTCTGCAGGGGTGCCTGATGGTTTGGACTGAGTTGAGTGCAACAGGGATTTCCAAAGTTGTGGTGAAAATTCTCCACTTAAAAAAAGGGAAATGTTTGGATTTGTTTTCTTTGAAAATCAAATTGTAAGAAAACTATATTCATCAAATTGTTTAAACATGAAGCACATTCACTTTTGATTGGGTAAATATGGTAAATAAATTAAACATTTCCAAAAAAAAAAAAGTGTGTATGTCTTAATGGGTGTGTCTGCTCATCGCAGAAAGTGAGCTGCACCTGATGCTCAGTTGTAGCCAGGGGCATGTCTTCCATCGGCCCCCACCTGTCTAATTGAAGAATTGTTAGTAGAAGTTATTTTTTCTTTTATTCTTCTTCTTCTTATAGCTTGCCATCTTCTTTTAATTTCATCTTTGGTTCTTCTTGTTTTACCAATAGCATTGACTTTCTCGTGGACACTCTCCCATATCCCTGCTTATTTTAGTGAAATTCAGATTCCTTTGATGTTACTCAACAATATGTTTATTTGCATCTTCCACCAACATCTCACACTCCATGGCACTAAATAAAATTTTGCAATTGCGGTCACTCTGCTCTATGTCCAAACTCTCCGAGGAGAAACCCAGTACATCATGCTAAACCTTAATTTAAATAGTCACTCGTCACCATGTTTGCAGCTTTTGTCATTCATGCAGTTATTCTCACTAGATCTCTCACAAAAAGCATCTGTTACCATCTGTGAGAATGCAAACGTAATTTATCAGTCTTTATTTGGGATCTTAATGAACTAGGCCCTCTGAGTGCTATTTCTGGTTTATGTTTTTTCCGAACTCTTGTATGATCTTGAGATGATTCTGTCCATCTTAACCCGTATGATCATTTGTCTATACCCCTACTTCGTTCTCTTACAAGAAATACTACCACCAGACTGTGCCTCAATCAATACATCATATAATTGGTTTTACAGCTTTGTAGACAACTAGTGACATTTAGGAAATCCATAATTTAATCCTTTGTTGGAGAAAACTTGGCGTGATTGTATCTTTTTTTGTCTGTAATCATTCCGTGTACATATTGCATTTTGCCTTTGTGTATATTTACATGTCCCTCTTGTTTTATGTGAATCAGTATATTTGTGTTTATGGGTGGTCAATATTAGGTGTTTGTTTGACTGTGTGGACTTCAATAACATCAATAAATTTTCCCTTGTGTGTCTGTCTGTGTTTCAGGTCCAACAGATTGATCGGGTGGTGGAAGTTGTAGATGAGGCTGTTAAAGGTATTTTAACACAGTGTCAAAAGTGTCATAATGAATGAATGAATGAGAATCATTTCATTGATTTGAGCTCCAGATGCTTCAGTAAAGTAGAATCTCCCCTCATAGACAGAATAGAAAGACAGAAAATGTCTTGACTGAGAATTTATCACCTTGAAAAACCTGATAAAACATTATTGGCTTTGAATCATTCTGTTTGCTCTCTCGCAAGTACCATTTTGAAACATTTGAAAAAAAGATTTTAGTTCTAGTTTGAGTTTATTGGTATATTCAAATGTAAATCAGCAGTAGCTTGACCACATACGCCAATGAAATCGTGGTATTTTCTTGCATCAGATATTTTTTCTGTAGCCCACCTCCACACCCTGGTTTCCTGTTGGTGAAAACAGTATCTCTGCTCTCTTTGGATTATCACTGACTTATCATAGCATTTTGTAAACATCAGTGAACGTGTTGAGGTGTTTTTTAATTGTAATGGACACAAACACACTCCTTCAACACACAGATACTTAAACTCAAATGAAGAAATAATGTGGTTGCCAAATGGTGAGAAGTTTTTTTGTGAAATGACTGACAGATCATGACTATTTATGTCAGCCAAAATCTTATGAATGATCTTATCAGCTGGAGCAAATTAATTTGATGCTCTTCCCCTTCATAAGTCAAATTAATCAAAAGTGCTTGCAACACTTAATTTCCACTCATTTACGCAGTATTTTAATGCTTGACATTGATGATTTGAATTTAAAGCCAAAGTCACTAGTGTTTCCTTCAGATCCCCTCCCACTGAACAGCTTCCTAAGTGGTCTTGCCTGTGTGAGAAGTTCAGTGGTAGAGAGACTCACATGGCAGTGATTAGGTCATCCATTTACACTGTTAGTGAACCACTGCACTTAACTGTTTAATGAAGGTCAGGCAGAGTTTTATAGTGTGAGAGTGTCCAGTCAAGCTGTCATATACCCCCAGCTGTTCTCTAATAAAGAGCAGATTGAGTTTACAGGTTGTGAGTGTGGCAGTGTATGTGTGTTTGTGTGCTATGGGAGACTGGTTTGCACTGCAGGCCTCACTGTAATGAAGGATGGCTGAACCGAGGCTTACTTTTACAATGTGTGATCAACCCTAAATTGTCTGGCTGCACAGATTCACACCCTCCTTCACATGGCGACTTTCATTTTCCCTTTCTTCTCTATGATTGGTTCATTCATTCCCCTTTTCCTCCTGTTCCTCAGTGACATCTTTTGATCCCTTTCTCTCCTTTTGTCCACCTCCATCTGTCTTCTCACTGCCATTTTCCTTCTCTTCCTCATTCCCTTTTCCCCTACCTTTTTCACCCCTGTCATGGAAACTAATTTCTCTAGAATCATTACAGTTCTTTATGACCTCGTATAAACTGAGAGCAGTTATTTCAGCTTGGAGAGCTGGGCATAAACCCTTAAGCTAGGGGATTTACCTTTGGCAATGGCTACTAAAATACTTACTTCAATGTACTCCTAATAGACACATTTCTTTGCCACACCAAAATTGGTCTGTTTTCCACATGACAGGTTTGGGTCTTGGGGTGTGAGACTGCATTCAGTATGGGTCCAGGCTCACAAAGAACCTGGTGACTTAGTCATGGATGGCGATGGTTAACAGTCACTCTGTAAGGATATTTCGCTGCAAAAAAATCTTTTAATCGTAGTTTTAGTTTTTATGGCGTTATTTTACTTTAATTACTTTATTTGAATGGCAGTATTTGTTGAGGTCATCTTTAATTGTTTGTTTTAGTTTGTGTTTTGTTTTTTTAATCAGTTTTTTAATCTTATGTTCTTATATACACTGAGTGAGTCGGAGTGGCACTCCTAATGTTGTTGTATTCCATACAAAGACATTAGTTGTATACAATAGAATATGAAGTTTCTTTCTTTCTCCTTCTAATATAATATTATCTGATTAAAAAAACTATTTTATTTCATCACTATGTGATTGCTTGGCAAACAAATGACCAGGAAAATTAAAATACACAAAAATGTATACATAAACCCACAAAAACGCTTGAACAAAGATTTTATTAATATTATTATTCCTAAAAGGGACCCAGGCTGACCCTGAAGTCTGACCATTATTAAATAACTTCCATACCGCTTTCTTTATAGGGCTGATGTTTTCATTTCTTTATTGGATCCTTGTATTGATCCTCTTTCAAAGAGAAGATAGCCTTGAATGATACCTCGCTATATATTCTTTTCTCTTTTAGTGAGGGTTTAGATTTAGTGTACCTGTGTGTGACATTGAAACAGGGGGCAGCAAAGGTTGGACAGGCTAATGTATCTACTTAGCCACAGATCGGAGGCTATATGGCATCTGTGAAACCCCATGAACCTTATTTCACCAGTGTAAACAAACTGTTGGGTTGTATCAGCACTGAAAAAATAAAACAGGATAATAGAAGCCTGGCTGAATGGAAAGAGAATGGTAGATTTGATGGTGAAGACATGAAGAGCATGTACAAAAAGACAAGTTGATGAGTACATATATGTTTGAAGATATCTGAGGTATTTTTATGTATTTTTATGTTTTTAATAGTGACTTCCCATGTGGAAATTGGTGTTAGCAGGCCTGTCATTGTCGAGCATCAAAGGTCCATAGATATTAAAGACGAACTCTTTTCAATTCTTTGCAGTAAACCAGAGTATAGAATTGTTAATTAATATATTTGATGTGCATCCTAGACATTTACTATCAAAACTGATTCGGACGACATTTCACAAGGATATTTATTAAAGTTTCTGTTCCATGACAGTCATACATATCTAATAACCTGTTGTATCAAGTGGATAAATAGCAACACCTCTTCACTCATCCATATCTTCCACCTTTGACCCTCCGTTTCAATCCCAATCTCTCCCAACCTTACGATCAAAGCAGGGAGCACAACAAGACCCACCACTTATGAGACATCAGACACAGGTCAACAGGTCAATCTTTTAGCTCCCTACCTCTCTGATCCCGGCATCTATCTCACTATCTTGTACATTTTTCATCTGTGATGTATTTTTTTCTATCATCATCCATCCATCTACCCTTGCGCTCCACCTTCTTCATCCCTAGAATGCTATAGTGGGCAGTTAGGATTGGATAGACGGATTTATGTCAGTTTGTATTTATGAAAGAGAAAAAATGAACAAAGGAGAAAGAGATTGAGAGAGGCCAGGAGGATTAGGGGCAGTCAGTAACTAAAAATTATGGTATTGGGTGATATTTGTGTTTCGTGTGCAAAGCAATTGGCCTTTCTAAACTCTGTAATTGAGATGGCAAATAGGGCAGCATTCGTCAGTTGTTGTTTTTTCATGAATACAATTTAGATATTTTATCTGCTTCCCATTCATGGCCACCAAGTCCCTGGAATTGAATTTGGCTATGGAGACACTCCTCGAGCAATTTCATGTCAGCTGAAAGATTAATTCTTGAGTTGTTGTTGGCCGTTCCATTGATAGGGATCCTTGGTAGTTTAAGGTGTGAAAAGTAAGACTCTGTTTGGAGTAGCAATTTCAAAGTTGTATTCGGTGCTGAAACTGAGCTTGTTTATTTGTTCTCCTGTACAATTACACCGGTACTATGTACCAAACGTATCACTTTACAGCAACTTTTATTAGTTGAGCAGGTAGGCGAAGGAGCAATGTCATTAGTGTGGAAATATTTTTAATGTCAGCAATGTTAAGCTAAACTGTTGAGTGGAACAGCTGAGGAAATGGTGCAACCTTAGTTCAAGGGTTATGCTAATGTTCCATCTCCAACCAACTTTTCTGCAGAAATGTGAATCGACAACCCACAATCCAACAAAAAAACAGAAGTGCGTCACCAGAATAATGTCATTGATAGTCCTACGTGTCCAGTCGTTGATAATAAGGGTTTTCACTGTCTTCTGAAGATATTCGGGCCCAAATATGAGATTCCCAACTGTCACTTCATCACAGACGCTGTACTACCAAAGCGCACATCGGCTGCCTCCTCCAGAAAATTTGGAACTTCAAATTTGAAGTAATATTTGATGAAAAATAAAACATGTTTTGAAAGTTAACTATTGGTATAAATCAGCGCCCATATCGGAATCAGAGTGTTCGTAAGCCATTGTACTTAATTTGACAATAGTGGTGTATCCGTATAGGTTGGCTTCCTCCGGTCAAGTTCCTTTCTCGCTCTTGTCCTTTTTAACATCAATGTTAAAAAGGACAAGTGTGACACAGTGTGGAGACACCATTACTGAGTTTATTTACAGCATATTGCATATTAAATTGAGTTAGAATTAACTTACATTTATTGGATGAACTGATTGTTGGTTCAAGCAACGGTTTAAACAGGCTTCCACCTGTGATGCTTCCCTCAACTTGAAGTCGAGAGAAGCATCAATATATGATTTAGTTCATTAATAAGTCATCAGATGGCTTGAGCAAAAGTTACCAAGGGAATATTTGAGCTTGCATGAATTTTAAAGCCATTTTTCATGACCAAAGGCAGCTCGACAAACAGCATGCTAGAAAAAAAAGAATGGTTGAATGTGCTCAATGTCACAGCTGTTTTTCACGAGGGAAGTTTTCTAATTTAACTTGTTGCTTGTACTGGGGTATTACAACTGGTCACGCCACAATGATTGGCTTTTTGGCCTCCTCTAGGGTAGATTGTCTTTTTTATCTACCTATTGATAGCCATGCTACCTTCCCTGAGCCAACCCTCCCAGGAGACCTGTGTACAGCAGAGGAAAACAGGAAGACAATTCCATCCCTCAGTGCTTCCATCTTGTACATCTTCTGGTTTGTAGACTGTTAGATGATATTAGAGTACTAGATTTAATATCTGCAGACCAAGACATCAACTTATATTAATCTTGAAACTATGAAATATGTACTAAGCGATGCATGTGGTGAAATTATCAATGCAAAACAATCTTTGTTTTGAGGGTTCTTTTTTCCCAAACATGCCTCCACTTATATCAGCAATTATTGTAGTGTACTTCAGCATGGAGGGTTTTTTTTGTCTCCCTTGACCATATCTTTATCACACTGGTTCTGCTCTGATATGCTGCCCTGTTCCTTCCTCCGTTCTGTTAACTCTAACATCATACCGCGTAGATAAAACAAGTTCAATGCGGTTGTTTTGCTTTCAGGAGATGAATAAACCCCCAGAATTTTTTACATTTTTGTTTTGTCTTTAAGGGTGTAAGTGTGTGAAATTATAATTTCACACACAATTTCCATCTGTTTGTTCTGTTGAGCAAGACAATTCAATGTTTTTCAGTTGAAAACCATTCAAAACTTTTTACGTGCAAAAAGGTTTAAGGTATTAACTTTTACCATGGAAATTTCCCTTATTTGCTCTACCCCTGTCTGCCGGTCAGAGTGTCACATGTGCAAGTAAAACAAGGCGGCAGACGGTAAAGTTTCATTTAAAAAAAAAAACATGTAGTGATTTATATCTTTTCTCTCTTATAGGCCACTCTGTTCGTCTGTTGGGTCAGAAGAAAGACGGAGGCCGGAGACTTGGAGGAGCAAGGTTGGACCTGCCCAAGATCAGGAAAAACCCTCTCATTGAAATCATCTCCATTAACACTGGGTAAGGAGCAGACACACAAACAGGAAACAGGACTCATACAATATTCAGTTTTAACTGGGAATTCAATTTCACTGCTTCCCTGCTATTTGGTTTATGGTATTTATGTGTCTGTGCGTGTGTGAGTGTTTGGATTTGGGTGTGTGTGTGTGTGTGCTTTCCCTGCTTCCTTTCTTTGTACAGCTACTTGAACACAAACTTTGTGCTTCTAATCCTATCAATTTCACATGTGTGGGGTATAAGCAAAACAAGGTGTTTGTATGTTCTTGTGCATAAAAGCCACGCATTGTTCTTTAAGAAACGTAAACAGATGTGTTGGGGTTTTTTTCTCCTGTTTCAGCGTCCATTCCACTTATCTAATGAAAGCAGAAAATGATACGATGCAGTTAAAAAAATATACACGTTGCTCCCCTTTTCTACCAGTTTCCATGAAATTCTGATTATTTCAATATTATTTCACAATTATTGTAGCTTTTCTGCCTGTTTTATCCCTAGCAGTGAGTTTAAAACTAACTAAGCTGTGGGTGCTGTTTATATGAACCTTCACATCAATTCTGGGTAATTATTTTGAAGTATAGATATATAAATAAATATACCTATTAGATAGATGACCATGTACATAGACTTTAGTACTCCTGTGTGTCGCTGCACAAGAACATTTGTGGACACCCACATTTTTATGGGCTAATTTCATGTTGTTTACAGATCCATGTTTCTCTACTAACCCGTGTGCTATACTCTCTGTGGGCTAGTTAAAGGGTTACAGCAGACTAATTCCGCTATGCTTGGCCTCCACTGATGATAATACATCAATCGTCCCCCTTCACCCTCCTTCTCAACCCCCACACTCTAAAAGCTTTACTCACAAAGCAAGGGAATAAATAACTTGTAGAGACAATGTTAATGGTCTTTGAGACTGAAACATTTTCAGAGTAACTAAATAATGCTTTTTAAAAACGTATCTACTCTACAATTATCTTAGACAATACATAAATATCAACACATTATTTGTTTAAGCCAATTGTACAGACGTTTGTGACCGTCAGAAACAGGGCTTTAATATTTTATTACTATGTTCACCGTTGTCCTTGCCTTATTTGCTGCAGCACTCTTGTCCATGTGACATAGTGACCCACCCACCAAAAAGATGTGACCTCTCTTCAGTTTTGAACCTATTAGTTATTACTGTTTTATTACCAGAGTGAGTGTTTATCTAACCTAAAAGTTTCTATATTTTATGATTTCGCAACATAAACATATTTCAACATTGTTGCAATAAATGTCACCCGTTTAATATCCCCCCAACATAAAAATGACAGGGGGTTATAGTCATCACTATGTCTGTCGATCCAATTGTCTGTGTGTCCATTAGTCTGCCTGTATGGAATTTTTTTTTTTTGCTGGAGCAAAGCTTTCAAATGACTACCTTCAACTAGCTTTACCAAAATTAACTCATACTATATTGCTCATTATGGGTAGTTTGGACTTTAAATATTCTTGTTTGTCTATAAATCTTATATTTCTAAGTTTCCATTGAAAGTATGACTTAAATGGGACTTTGATCTTCTCCATAGCATAAATCCAAAACAAAAAAACATATCTCAAGGCTCACCATAGCAACGTAGGATACGTCATATACTGATAGATTTGTTGCACAATGTTCTGGGGGACATTATGGCGATATGTCATCTATTGTTGTTGTTGTGTTTATTGTTGGAAAACCTCTGCTTGCAAGAACATCCTTTGAAAACCAGTATGATGATCATCATGAGCAAAAATATATTAATCACCTGATTAATATGATATAATGAATGTTTTCCTAAGAGCTGACTACGTCGAAAATATTTGTAATCTGCAAAGCTCACTAGTATTTCTGGTCCACTGGTGGACTTCTTCCTTAGACTACACTGCAGAACACACTGTTATCAACACAATAAATAATTACAAATATTCATATTGTTGGACAAGTCAGTCTCAAAAAGCTGAGTGACTTCAGTGAGTGGCTTAAATGCCTTCTTTTCTAAAAAAAAAAATGTTTCCAAAAAAAATTTCTATGCAGTCACAAAACCTGGTGTTCTCTTCCTTCACAGAAGAAAGCAAGTGCATTGTCACTGCAGCCAACAACATAACAAATATATTTGTTAAGACACTTCATTTGACAACAAAAATTATTCCTTCGATCGTATTAGTCACTTTATATAATTGTCTTGAAGGTAAAACCAAGTTTTGAAATAATTTTATCAGACTTTATGATTCTTCTATAAATATTATTTAACAACAAAACCCTTCAAAAACATCCTCTCTCCTGATTTCTCTTTCAAAAATTAAAACAAAATAATGGTGGAATTATATTTTTGATGAGCACCGTCCGCTGTTTCTTAGTACTTATACTTCTGACATTGTCTCTTCTCGTTCAGTCTTAGCAGTGAAGAGATCCAGATATTGATTCATGGTGATGTACCTGCCTCTCTGTTTCTATGCCTTTGTGATTTTATTTTTATTTACCCCGCTCCTGGAGGTGTCTTTTTTTTTTTAACCTGTCATCTATTTTGTGTGTTTCAATGATTTGTGTCGTTGTAAGAGTGTGCAGATGTCAGTCTTTTTCCAGCCGTCCTCCGTTCGTGGGTGTTCTGTATTCGATCCAGATGTTGTTTCTCAAACATGTTGGGCTGGTTTCATAAATCCACTCGTTTTAACCAGACCACTCTCAGTTTGAGGATTATCACAATATGTTGGATAGTTCAACTGACAAACTCACGCTTTGTTTGTTTAAATGTGACTTGGTCAGCCACCATTACCATTGTTAGTGAGTGTGACTGTGTGTGTGTTAACATTTGTGTGTGTGGGTATTCTGAGAAAAAAGAGACTGAATGCTTTTTATGTGTTCTGTTTTTAGATTAGCCATTTTCAATATTACTGAGGCAGTAGCGACACTGGTGGCCTTTGTCAGCTGATGAACAAAAATATCTCTGTCTGACACAATATGTTATCATCAGTTGCTGTCACTCTCCAAACTGCTCCTTCATCAGAGGAGAACATTTATAACTATTATTATTATTATTATTATTATTATTAGAATACTGTGGGAACATTTGTCATCCATTTGTCCATAAATGGATTTGAGGTGCCCTTCCCTTCTTTTACCCCTTTGCAGTCACCAGCATGGAGACATTTTGTTCTCAGGTTTTCCATCATTAACTGTGTGTTATTCTTGTGGGTGTAAAACAGTCTAATAACACAAACACACCTTAGAAGAAGAAGAAGAAGAGGATCCACAGAGAACATAATGTCAGGCTTATATTTTGAATCTCCTCTTAGTAATGACTAATTGCTTTTAAGGACAAGCAGCTGTGGCCTTTTTGACAAAGTGGTCGACGAGTAGATAGTTAGATCTGTGGTATGAACACTGATGATCACAAACTTTTTATTCTAAATTTGAAAAACCTTGATCCTTCAACATATCTTGCTGGAAGTGAAATGTTCCCCCAGCAGTGTGGTGTCTGGCTTTGTAACTAAATGATCCATGATTTCCACAGCAATAAAAGTTAAGCTCCTTGACAGAAAATAAAAGATAATTAAATTCTCCACCAAAAGCAGAATTAGTGCAACCAGATAATCTCATTATTAGGTACCAGTGAAACAAACGGTGGAAAACGACACGTAAATACTGATGAAATGCGACATTTGTCATTCGTGTTTAATCCAGCTCGTTTTATACAAAGGAATGGATTATGCATTCATTAACTCAAATAATTGTTATCCAACAAGTACGTAATATTGGACTAGTGACATCCTAGGAATGTTTTGAGGTGATATCTTCAAGTTTTGTTCAAATGTCACTGTGACCCCACCTACTTGTGACCATGAAGCATAGATCTGTGGTGTCAGGTTTGTGATAAGTGTGTTGCATCCTGAATTATTTGGTTTCTTTGCAACAAAATCATTATTTTAACATTTTTAGTCCAACTTAAGCTCTTCGGTTTTGCTGATATTGAACTTCAGGTGATTGCTGTTACGCATATGTGACTGTGTATTGAATGAATTTCAGAGGGCATGGACATAAACTGCAAGTTGGAATCAAACTGGTAACCATGAATTGGTAATTCTAGTTTAACCACAAGTAAAGTTGATGTTATGCTGCAGGGGGTAGAAAAGGTGTACAATCTGTATACTGGACTGATCTCTGATAAACTGCATAGATGACCTGTATGTGTCCCAGTATATACCACTTCATGTTGCCCCTCCTTCTCCCACATTTAGTTGGGCTCTGTGACTTCAATGACCCCAGAACCAGAGGGTGCGGGGCTTAAGCAGTGTGTTGTTAACTGTTAACATGATGTCAAATGAGACGCAGGAGGTTTTCTGTGATGATACACATTCACTGCCTTTTTAGTAGGTTTAGCTCTCTGGGACATTTAGATACTGGGTGAAATAGTGGTCAAGTTTCAGTCTCTATCGACATTTATTTAGTGACTTTTTATACAGATAAGTCAATATAAACAGCTTTGAATCTTTAATCTTTTAATCACAAACATTCATTTTGTCACACACAACATAACTCAAATTACTGCCCAGGGGGATTTCACATGGGATGTTTCACATGTGAACATTTAATTTCCTTTTCAAATTGATTTACAATATTTTTTCATTATGTTGATTGTTTATTCATTTTCAGTGATTAAGTCCTATTAACTGGTCTTCTTTTCCCAGTAAGTAAAATTTTCCCCATGATATAAATAGATTAAACTTTGTCCAGTCAGTTCTCAGTCCTTTGAGCTCTATTGGCTTTTTTGAGTTTGTAATCCTGAGACAACCTTAAATGAGGTTAAGAATATTTAGGATTTGGCATTATTTAAAATCTCTTACGTGGTTTCGGACAACAGTTAAGTTCGGGGAAGAAATAGATATCTAGATTTATGACCAACTGTTAAGTGAAAAATGCTTTAACTAAATCAAGATGAGGATGAAATGTCTGCCAAACTGGAGGGAATATTTTCATGCAGCTCAAAAGGGGTTCCCTGATATGTGGATGTTGCTTTTTATACCAGGCTAAATGCAAAGATAAAGATTTAAGCAAATTTTGGAGATAAAGGGAAGTTCGGTCAAGAATGCAATCATGATATTATTGATATTAATGGGGTGAACCAGTTTGACAAAAAGTGTATTGATGAGACCAAACAACCACTTCAAAGGCGCTTGGGCAAGCACCGGAGAGCCAGCTCCATAGGACAGGACTCTGCAGTTCAGTTGCATCTCAAGGACAAGGGAAACTCTTTCGAGGTCAACAATGTTAAATTTCAGGTCAGAGAGGATTGATGGTTTGAGGGGGAGTTAAGGAAGCCATCTACGTAAACAGGAGCAGCCCCCTGTAAACATTTTTGGAGGTCTATGCCACCACCTTTTACCCACATACAATGCAGTTTTAACATCTCTCCCCAGCCGGTTTCGCCATCGTCCACACCTGGACTCACATTATGCTAACGACTCACAGGATACCCCCGCAAACATTCAAGACCAGACTGTCAGTTAGAACTGAAGAAGCCTCTTGGGTGAGAGCTAAAATGCCTTCAAGCCAAAACAGAAGTCCAGTTGCTTTGGATTCAACCCACATGGATTACTTTTTGAATAATGCCTCTCAGCTCAAAGCAAAATAAATCATATGTTTGGACTCTGTATTTCCAATTAGAAAACAAGGATATCTCAGATACTCACGTATCAAATATTTCTATAAAAAGCTGATTAAGTCCGCAATATTGAATGAGGCACATACATTGATTCCTTATAAAATGATTTTCTAAATTGACCGGGGTCTTCAGAAGCAGAAAAGGAATATAATAATAATACATTTAATTTATAATGCACTTTACATTTGAATCAAATCTCAAAGTGATACAAAGTAAAAGCAGATAAAAGCATCAATAAAAGAATAAAATAATAACTATATAAAAGCCTGACCAAAAAGCAGCAATGTTAATTAAAGTTATAGGTTCTGTTAAAAAGGAAAGTATTAAGTCCTTTTTTAAATGTCAATATTGCTGGATATATTAAAGCAAAATGGGAAGAAATTGAGCTACAAATATCAAAGTTGGATCGATGTTGGATTTGGGGCTCACCGCCGTCATGGGAAGGGAGAGAATTTGAAAAAGTAATTTTTTCCCATTGAAGTCCAATATCTTATTCACCACTGCAGCACTAAAGACAGCATGTGGATGTTGAAGCCTTTCACACCCATATATTTCCGAGAAGACCTGAATCAGGGCATCAGTGAGGTCTTGGACAGTCTCTCGCGATACTTGGCTACATTGGATGCACCAATACATAACGCCCCAGAGATTCTCAATTGGATACTGGTTTGGAGAATTTGAGGGTGAATCAATGCCACCAATAGCTTCACCATCCAGGAACTGTGTACACATACCGACCACATGAAGCTGGGCATTGTCCTTCGCTAGGAGGAACCCAGGGACATGTGCACCAGCATAACACCTAACAGTGTGTCTGAGGTTTTCATCCTGGTACCTAACAGCAGTCAGGGTTCCGTCAGTCTTTGAGGCCCTCCAAGGATATGCCTCCGCAGACATCACTGACTCGGCACCATACTAATACTGCTGGATAATATTGCAGGCAGCATAACGTTCAGTCCGGCATCTCCGGACCCTTTTGTGAGGGGAATTTTTGATTTTGGCCATTCAGGTGTTCTTCGGTGAACACCAATGCAAATTCTTTTTGGTGGACTGTGGGCACAGTTCCCCAAGAACAGCGGTTTCTGATTTACTTCATATTCATAACTGAGAACAGAGCAAATTTTAAGTATTTCTTTAATACCGCCACATCAACGTATTCCAGTTAGATCTAGAGGATGCCTCTTTAGGCCTGTGTTGTTTTAGTCCGACACAGGTTAATTTTCTTTCATTACTACTTTCGAAAGTATGTAGCTAAAGATTCGAAAGAGTAGTGGGCCTGTAGTCTTGTTTACGTATGTGACTGCTATCTCAGTCACTGAATGTCATTCAAACAATGATAAATAGTCACTCCAATGGGATATAAGTGCCCTGTTTGGAATGTAAGAGGGGTAAATAATTATGTGGAAAAGAAATGCATTCTGAGTTATTTAAAACAGCATAATATCGATATAGCCTTCTTAAAAAGAGACACATTTGACAGACAAAGAAGATAAATTATTTTATGCACTATCAGACAAACACGTAGCAACAAGCTTGCTAGCTTGCAGCGCATTTGTGCTAGCCATGATAATGCTGTCCGGTACAGCTTCCTTCAGTTCGATATTCTTTTTTTCTGCTATCTTTCGAGGTGGCATTTGGAAGTCTCAATTACGTTGGCGAAGGAAGAGTTTGTAAATATTGGATGTGAATAGAGTTTGAGCATAAAACAAAAGAGATACGCTGTAATCAAGGAATTAATATGAAAGATCTTGGGCGCGCCGCCGTTCAGCCTGCTTCCATAACCGTAACATCTAAAAAGCTTTTAATATAACTCCATCCATCACCCTGGCAAAGTTGGAATTTGCAACAATACAGAAGAAATCTTTTCCACTGGGTTTAAATTTACATTTTGGATGGTTTGATAGTGGTTAAGAAGTGAAGGGAATAGAAGAGAGAGAGAGTCTAGAAACATACTCACAGATGATGTTTTTCAACATGGTATTGAATTAGATTTGGATTATTTGAACTCCACCCTTCTGTTTTGGACTACTAACAGCTAATGTTTTGCTTGTGCTCTTTAATTGGCTAACCTTCCAGGCACCAGTATTTAGTTTTGTATTGTTTCTTTTTATTTCTTCAATAGCTTCTTTATGAAAAACAGATAAGCCTGAGGGCAGAATTCTTTTTTTTTCATACAGCCTCGGACTGGAAAAAGTATTTATGTCTTTCTGATGCTCTGTATTGTGCTCCTGTTTTAGCCTGCTTGATACTATGAAGAGGCTGGTGCGTTTATTTGTGTGTTTCGCCCTGGGCTATGGCAACGGTCCTTTCTTATGCTTTTGCATATCTATCTTTATGCGGGTATATGTGCTTGCAGTGACAGTGAAAGCCCTTTTATGAAAGTTGTATGGTGATGCGAGTCATAAACAAGGAACTTACTACCGCTCAGGCAGAATGGGTCATTAAACTTCCATGTATATTTGTTGCTTTTTGTGTGAACAATTGCTTTTTGCCTCCAGCCATTTTAAAAGCCCTTTGCACCACAGTTGTAGTCCATTTCATTTCATTATCTATCTCTTCCCTGTTTTCTTATTAGTCACATTTTTGGCTGCCAAAGTATCTGTCATCGTTATTGCAGTGCGCTAAAACCAATAACGAACTTGAATATTCGGATCCTCCAGGCAGTCATGCAGGAAAGTAGACAGAATGACACAGGAGGACTAAATCTTTAGACTTTGTGGTTTGACAGCTCTCTCAAACAAGAGCGAATAATTGCTTGAAGGCACCCTGCAGTCTTGATGTTTGATTGCCTCAATGGCAGTTGTCAATCCAAGTATGTAGTGAGAAATTTGTTTAATACGAATAAAGAGTTGTGCAGCACTGCTAAAAAACCTGCGTTATATGACTACAGAGAAAACATCTTTGGTCATATATAATGCCAATATATGTGATCCCAAACAAATTTTTATACCTTTTAAAAAATACATCAGTCTTTACAGTTAAGTCAGTTAGTCATTTTTACACTTTGTTGTAGTTGTAATGCTTGCATGTCAAAGCCTATTGTACCGGTCAAGACATGCAAATGCTGTAATTAGTTGAATCTTAGTAAAAATTTAAATATGTTTCTGTTTAATATTTCTCCCCCTTGCCCCCTTTTTTAAAAAGAAAGAAAGATCCCACCACAAATGCCAGTAATGTATTCATCTAAGATATTTATGTAAAGCTAATTTAATCCGGCAATTTAACCATGTTGAATATTGCATGTTGCCATTGTTAGGCTTAGAATAGATATTTAGTACCTTACCAAACATGAATGTTTTGGATTCAAGCTACATGGTATTAATCTTAAATCTTTTTTCTGTGTCGTTTTATCGTTCTGTTCACGCTTCCATGCACCACAACTTGTGAATTTGCACCCTAAGCAGACACAGCGGAATAAAGGGTCCTACCAACCTCCCTGCTGACTCATACAAAGACTTGTTTACAAGCTCGACAAAGGTGTAATGTCTGTAAATTTGTAGATTTAGAGGATCCAGCAGGATCAATTTAAGGACTCCTCTGTAAGGCTAGACACACCGCCGTCTACCTTAGACATTCTACCTTAAAGAATAGGTTGAAACAAAATTCTATATCTCCTGCTCCTGATCTGATGTTTCCCTTAGTCACATGGCCGTGCCATGAGCTGCCAGGTGCCAGGGTATGTTAGTATTAAAGGGGAAATATTTTACTTACTCACACATTATAAGTAAACACAATTCTAGGAGGTCTTAAAATTATGGGACTTTTTGTGGTTCGAATTGTATCAGTTAACGGGACACTTAAAGTCGGCGGGAGAAAGATGGCAGCATTGTTCGAGCTGACCCCTTACAAGACCTCTTCCCAGTGCTGGTCATTCCCCACCAGGTGCATCTACGATGCTGCAGTGTGCTGTGAATATCTCTGGGTCCGATTGGAAAGGTTTGGGAGTGCCTGGACCTTGCTGACGATCACTTGGACTGTGGACCAATTATCGTCCATTTATCAAATTTTGTGTGTGTCTCTAAGGTGCAAACTTCTATCTAACACATCAGTGCTTCAATTGATGCTGTATTCTCTTCCTATGCCTTATTTGCAAGACGCTAGCATTACCTTGCTACCAATGGTAATTTCTTAAAAATTGTGGAGGACGAATGTGAATTAATTCAGTGCGAATACGCAATGCCGAATAAGCCATGCTCCGCATCCACCACTGTAAAAGTTACAGGACATAGAGGAGGGTTTGGTACTCAGGGTGCACGTCCGACCCAAGGGAAAGGGCTGCCTCACACTGGAGGTTAAGAGTTGCTGAGGGCGGATTTAAGTCTGGTTCAGAGACGTTAGTGCCACCATTGATCTGCCTGCCCCACACTCCCATAGGCGGTGTCAGCCGACTTGGATGCAGAAGCAGTTGCTGCCGGGACATTATCCAAGCAGGATAATGTCAGTAAATTCTCGTTAAATACAGACTTCACTAACCAGTGCGAATCCACCGTATGAAACAGACATAGGGGTGTCATTTCTAAATCCCATGAGGTCCTCAGGTAACACCAGTCCCGTGCCAATAGGGTATACGTCCTTATTCTTAGCAGCTATCTTTGTTTTGAGATCATTCAATCTCAAAAATGTATTTTTCAATCTACCATATACTTTTTTTAAATTATTTTATGGTAGATGGCTGGAGGTTACAGTGTAGCAGTAATATGGCAAGATGCAAAATTATTTTTGAGTTCAAATTTAATAAGA